>MU249536.1:0-69127 GCA_018886245.1 Fusarium brachygibbosum
TGATCATGGCGGCACTTCTTCTTGCAATCTTTGTGGCCCCAATCCCATTCAGAATTATGGTGGCACTTCTTCTTGCAATCTTTATGGCCCCAATCCCACTCGGAATCATGGCGGCACTTAGGATGCTTGTTGTCACGAGACGCAAGCGCGTCGGCCTCATCCCTTGCCTCGAGCCAAAAACCTTCGGCTCCAGGGTTCGGGAGGGCGTTCACAGAGAACGCGCCTAGGAGGAGGGTGAAGAGAAGATGTTTGAGAAGCATGTTGAGTAACCACGTTATTATTCTGTGGTAAAGGTAGGGTAATAGAATAAAGAATTTTTGAGTAGTATGTAGAGTATCTTAGAAAGGTTCTAGAGACCGCATGGGAAGCGTTAAGATATAAGGAATTATATAAATAGTACTTTATATGTTATTACTGACTCTTAGCAACCTAAAAAAAAATTGTTTGCATTACATAGACCTAGTTCCCATCTCTTAGATTAGATCATGCTATTCATGGATTCATGAAACCCTAACCGCTAGTTCTAAAGCTAATAGCCTCCACAAATACCTTCTCGCTGTATTAAACAAGTGTTCCGCATGTGGAAACACCCTCCAAGATCAGGTTCAAGTGCCGGAAAGGAGCTCTCCCGACAATACAGCTTGGTTGAGCTGTGCCAACGAGGGTGTAGCAGGCGGCATTGCCAGCGTCACATATGACGGCCCTGCGGTTGTTATTTAGTGATCACAGTATGAAATTCAAGAATCCCCGCCACTAAATAAGTCTTGCAGTATGGAAATAAGCCAATTCGATAAGACTACTATGCACCTCTCGGTACACAGATTCGCGGCTTGGTAATTGCCGTCAAGGTGAACTGATCGTGACAAAGAGGCTATATTACCCTTCCGTCTAGAGTAGGAAAGTTTATATTGTCATCCGTAGAGCTTTCAATTCGAGATGTTGAGATACTTTCTTTTAGTACTATTTGAAAATAGTGTTTATGTCCTCCAGGCGTGGTTAAATAAGTCCACTATGTTTGACTTTAGATCTGGTGGAAGTCTATTAAGCATTTGTAACATGGCATCGAATGGTTCCCCGCTTCAATTCGAACACCACTGGCAAGATGATCTGATCACAAGCTGGGCCAACTCGAGCGAGCGTGAATGGCTTGCCCAGCTGTTCAGTTGTAGCAGCATTATCAAGTGCCTAGACCGCCAGCGCTGGGTCTTTACTCAATGGGCTAAAGATAGCTATTGGATCTCGCCGGGACAGCTTGTGGGTGTCTCATCTGCAATGCAACTACAGTAAATCCCCCCCCCCCCCCTCCTTTTGGCGGACTTGTCCAGTAGCTTTTTGTATATGATCTTGTTTCCACCGACAAGCAGACTTCTGGAGAACTGGCAAGAGATCCAGAGAGACCCAGGAGTTATGATATACTAGGAAACGATTGACTAAATTTGAATCTCTCAAGACATGAACAGTAGAGGCCAGGTAATTGTATACAGAATTCGCAATACTATGTATATACAACTGAGAAGCCCATTGTCGGGTTTATTCTATGTTTCCATGAGTCTCCCCACCTCCTGATCTCCCGACGAGTTCTACTCCTGACATTTCGGATGTTGGAAACATCTGATAAGAGGCAAGGCCCCGCTTCCCAGAGCTATTTGATATATCTTTCGTCACTATGAACACTACCTACGGCAGACTAGTCTTGTAAAAGTAACACACCAAACTGAGAGGGTACGAAATATTAGCGGGGCGATTGGGCCATAAGGAGAATTCAGTCCGGGGTAGTTGGTGGAGGGGAGGTAGGTTTTCGATTGACCTGGTAGCTGTAGGTACCACAGCCTACGTCTATGTTTCTCTCAGAAGTCAGAACGAGAAGGCGTAGATTCTACGTCGTCATTATGATAAAATGAGAGTGTGGTTTCTGTAAAGAGTGATTGTAGAGAAAACGGAATGTGGGAATGAGTGTGGAAGATTGGGACGGTACACAAATTCAAAGGTGTCTGTAAGTAAATATTAATACTGCCTTAGGTATTATTCGCATGCGATTAGCTTAAATCGTATAAGAAATTAGGCTGTGGGGTCAATATTTTTCGCACTTACAGCTTTCCTCTAAGCCGAGTCGCTAATTGGTACTTAGGGTTAGCTAGCGCCGAGATGAGGAGCGTTTGCAAAAAGAATTATCTACCGCAGAGGCTCTGTCTGGTGCAGTTCATACTCAGCCCATCGAAGTAATGGCTGAGTTAGCAAGGGTGCTTGCGAGTCAAGGACGATACAAATCTGCAGAGAAGATGATACGCAGAGTAGTTGAAGGTCATCTAAATGCAACTGGAAGCAATAGTATCAGCACGCTCAAGGCTTTTGACCTTCTCGGATATGTGTTAATGTGCCAGGGACTCCACCAACAGGCTCAGAAGGTTTTTCAAAGGACATATGAGTCAAAAGAAGCTGTCTTAAGGAGGGAGCACTCTTCCACATTGAGCACAATGGTATTTTGGTGAATGCTTACACGAACCAAGAGAGATGGAAGGAAGCTGAGGTGCTTAGAGTGCAAGCATCATCCATGATGGTGGGGGTATTAGGGGAAGAGCACTTTAATACGCTGTGTTGCAGGCGCAATTTAGCGTATGTATTCGTTCGAAATAGGCGATTAGGAGAGGCGGAAGAGCTTGCGGATCAATTGGTAGAGGCAGCAAGAAGAACACTCGAGAATGAGAACTCTATTACTATGAATTGTATCGGAACACTGTCCACTGTATGTTAATTTCAAAGCCGATGGGAGGAGGCAGAAGTGCTATGCATGCAATTCGTGGAAATGAGTGTGAGGGTATTTGGAAAAAAGCATCCTCTTACGCTCACGAGCAGGTCAGATATGGTTTTTGTACGTAAACATCAAGGCCGATTACAAGAGGCTGAAAAGCTAGGAGCCCAAGTGTTGGAGGTGTATAAGAAGACGCTCGGCGAGAAGCATCTGCGTACACTTCGAACCACAAAGACCCTGATAAGGGCTTATGAGAAGCAAGGGCAGCTTGAGAAGGTTGAACGGTTGAATACATACAAACGAGAGTGTTAGAAGGAAACTGAAACGGTATATCAGGAGAGCCTACTGTACCAAGGTTGAACTAACTCGCGCCGCATTATTTGATTTTCATTTGTGCCAACCTAGACTACCCTTAATTTTTACTGATGTTCTTTTAAAAAACCACTCCTAAATTCTACACTTTCTGTCCGTGCATGTCACTCATAATTCGGGTCGCCAGATGTCCGTACTTAATCGCAAGGACTTGGCCACCTGGTTGAGCCCAATATATCGTTGACGCCTCTGAACTATGCAAGTTTGTTGTTTCCCTCTCAAAGACCTTTTCGTTAGTGCTCGCGCCTATCAGATATGCGCAGAGAAACACGCCACAGAATAAGAGAATAGTCCAGATGATGGTCAAGGGGCAGGCGTCAGACTCGGGGCGGCTACCTTCTTTCTCCCATTTGAGGTAGTATGCCGCGACAGCTGCAAAGATCAGAACTCCATCTTGCAAGATTGTGCCCACCACGGCAATCGCCCTGAATACAGCGCGGGGCATTCGCCTGATGCCAATATTGAGGGATAGATTCGGACTAGGGGCTGGCCATTCTTGGTTCTCCGGGTCTGTGGTTCCCCACTCGTTTTCGCCATGGGTCTCTTGAAGGTAATGTCTGAACGTGTATATTCCAGCTGTCTCGTCGTTGGTATCCTCTTTCACTGTATCATGCACAATCTCAAGGATCTTGGACGACCAAATACTCGTGCGATTCTACCGTTGTTGTATAACTCGCAGACATCTCGACTAGTTGATGAGCACAACCCGGCTTCTGCAAGCCCCGCCGCCTTCTTGTGCCCTTCCGATAAAAGCTCGCAGTGAAGGGCTACCACAGACTCGAATCGCAGAGACAACTGCAGTCAAGATCCCGATTGGTGCTCATGCAAAGATGTAGTAGTCGATGGGATAAATACTTTCGCTAAGATATTGTTTTGTAATTTGTTCTCCAACGAATGAGAGAATCGGTGCCAAGTCCGTGGCGAGGTTGTTGGAGAAGTCGTCCCAGCCATCGGCTCGGACTGTGGGTGAAAAGAAGAGAAGCCATGCACTGAAAAGCATTTCCTAGGCCCGAGCTGGACTAAAGTGATGAATATTCGATATCTGTATGTACGGTGTTTGAATCACATCCGATGGTAAAGAGGACATGATGGTTGTTTTACTTACTAACGTTTCGATCTTTGCATTCCGCCAGATAAGGCTGTGCAGTTGGGCAAAACGCGAGGCCCATTTTGGTTAGCCAGAAGCGGTATATTGCAGGCTGTCCCGTCCTGTAGTGAGACTAGACTGTGCAGCAAAGTGCATTCATCTTCACAATCCCTGTTGAGTTCCAGCACTCATAGTCTGTCATGGTGTCGAATGATCTGATGTCGGTGCAGGCTGACTCGCCATTATTGAAGCCGCAAGACTCATCCAGACACAAGAAGAACTTGGCCACAGTAACTTGGAGGCACGGTCAATAATATTATGCCGCTTACAGCAGCCGCGAGCCTTGCAAGATCCTCCTTATTGAGATTCCATCCAGTAACATTCCAGAAAGCCAAGAGCCAGGTTTAACCGGCGTTCACCTTGAAGCTTAATCTGCCGTGCGGAGCCCTCAGATCTAGTAAACGAGAAAGAGAACAAAGACAAAAACAATAGAACATTATGACCTACTTCACTGGAGAATTGCGCGGTCCATTGATGAACCCTGGCGAGCCCGATTCACAAACCCTATTGTCTAGCGTCTCGGTGGATCTTGGAAGGTAGGCTGTGAAGCATGCATTTATGAGTTGGCCTTGCATTCATGCATAACAAGGATTCGGTCCAGCCGACTCTTCAGCTGGCTGCAAAAAAGGGTAGCGATTGAAAAGAGGGCTGTGTCTCTACCTGAGGCTATGCTTACACAGTGAGGCTCAAAGATCGCGGCAACCAGCAAATGATAAAGTTTGCGTTCTTTGCGGGTTATAAACTATTCAATCTTCATGCGATCAACCGCACCAAATCCCCGAACTGTGGCATGCCCAGCCTTTGTAGCCCAAACATCAACATAGCCACTGAACTGCGATGGAAATCCTGTATCCCCATCAGCCTCAATAACCTGATCAGGTCTAGGGCTCGTGATAAGGAGCTCGGTGTCATCGAATGTGATCGTCCATTCCTGGGGGTACTCGATACCCGTGTGCGGCGAAACCCAGACGTTGGTTGTTGAAGCGGTAAGATTGATAGGGATGACAGAATCGCGGCCATTCTCAGAGCTTCTGACGGTCGCAAACAACTTTTCGCCATCCACCCGATCCTCCCATTTCCATGCAGCCATTAGAGTGATGCCCAACCAATCTGACTCTTCAAAGTGAAGCATGATCCAGTCAAATGAGTCCTGAAGCGAACCAAATTGTCGATCGTACCATGAAAAGGACTTTTCAGCCACGATATCAACCTTTTCTCCATTAATATTGAGCCAACCCTCTGTCCGTCCTCGAGGAACAGACCACTCCCAGCCCAACGCTCCACCAACACGGTAGGAACCAAGAGCTGCATTCAGAAATATTGGAGAGGTGAAATAGAAGTTCAAATTGAATTCCACACCTTCCGTAGAGCTGTATGTATGAAGACCACACAGGGCGGTCTTATCAATGGTCTCCATACCGTAGTGTTCAAAGTTGGCGTGGAAATCACCATCGGTAGACCAAAAGGTGGTATTTTCCGGAGCAATTCGATCGTATTTGCGAAAAAACGTGGGATCGGTCAAATCAAGGACTGAAGCTCGATACACTGGCTTCGCGCCCTCAATATCAGAGGCATAGTTCATGACATGTGAAGCGATATAATAATCGTGACCGTTGGAGCCGTGAAGAAATGCATTTATCCAGAAAGAGCCGTCGATCTGAGTCCATCCTTTTCGCTGAGAGTCCGAGATGTTGAAGTTGAGAGGTAACCAATCGACCTGAGCACATTAGAATTGTGGTAATTGAACAAGGAGCGATATCTTACTGCGCCATTTAGGGTGACATTGGCATTGTCAGGAGGTATACGAGGCCGAACTGGAGGTGTGACTGCTGAGAAGACAGTTATGGCCGAAATCGTGAATAGCAAATGGCTGGTCCTCATTTTTCAAAAGTAAGATCTTAAGTAGAACAGATGCTTGATAATTGCATCTATAATTCACTTAGAAAAGACCTCTATTTATAAGTTTTCACGGTTCTTAGTTACATCATTGTTAATCTTCAGATCGAGATCCAGCCTTCCACCATTCGTTCATTAGGATGTTCATGCTGGAGTTTAACCTCATTTGATATATGACAGATCAGATGTGATTCTTACAAAGACTCGTGCAGTCAGCTTCTTGAAAGAAATTGTTCCTCATGTTCCTGAAACCTCATACAGAAAGCCCTTGTATACAGCTTCTTCCAACATAGAGTTTATGCATGTTGAGATGTTAGTAACTCCAGCGCACAATGCGACCAGATATGGTTAGAACATGGTGCACAAAGCATGATATAGAACTGCCTATTTTGGCCTCGATAGTCAATCTCGTCAAATGAATCAGCATACCGTAAGACTGACTAATCGGGTCTATACAACATCTAGCATCTCCTTGTTAAGTTCTCACAAGCCACTGTCAAAGTCCAATATCCGTGGTGAATCTAAATGAATGGATAGGCTGTAGTACCAGCAGATTGGCAACAATATGAGGCATTGAATAGGACCGGGGGCATCAAAATACAAAGGAGACTAATCATGTAAAGGGTAAGTGTTTATGTAGTTGAGATATTGAAGTTAAACAGATAATCGAGGTCCATAATATGTGCCTATTAATGCTTCCATGCTTTGTCAATTAATTTCCTTACAGACGTCATCTCAAGATGGAGCAATACCTGGTTGAGGTGTTCCGTCGTAGGCCCGGTCAAAATGACCCTCAGTAATCCATGGGCCAATCCAATAACGGCAAACAAAGACTGCAACATCCACTTGAGAAAGCACTTGTAGGCCTCCGTGTGTGATTGAAGTTCACTGGCCTTGTAATTCCTTTACTCAACTCTTGCTTCAGCACTGGAAACAAGATGCTTGATTGTGATATTCTCTTCAACAATGATACTGCATCAGCCATCTTCCGTCGGCGTCTACCATGGCAGCGATAAGAATTCGGAGTTTCAAAAATATCCAAGGTATCCATGGCCAGCAGACACAACCAGCCGAAGGAAGGACCGAGGCGAGGTGAAACTAAGTTTGAGATTCAGTCTGGCTACCCGTGTATAATGCTTCCAAGGCAGGAGGCTTATCACAATAAGCCTATGTCAGCACTTGCTTCAGAAAGACTTTTACTTCCGCCTTCAGTTAAATAAGAGCTCGAGTCCAGTTTTGTAGCTTTCCGCAGGAAATAGTCCCTTTGAATCTCAGTCTTGTCTCTAATCTGGACGGCGAATAATGATTCCAATGTGTTTGTGAAGATCCTTTAGTAGAGTTGCTAACTCAATTACATGTAAGCGGCTTTCGCACAGCTTGTGTGTAGCAGGGAACAGTCTGCTTACTAACAGCGAGACCACTAGAATATCATTCCTTAACCCTTAATCAATAGCTTCAGCACGCACTAGAATGTCACTAGTTAAATAATACTACTTAAATAACTAAATTACCAATATTAATTATTATACTTAAGACATTCTGACAGAAGTTTATACAGTTGAATATAGGCCGTTACGCTGTAAGAATTACACGATGCGCAGTCTACCCTACACCCCAGCAATTATCAATTAAGCTTGGTCTTAAGTGGGCTAAATATTACTTTACTAGACAGGGTTTGACAGGGTATGGACTAGTGAAAGACTGCGAATTGGCGGACAAAAGCGATCTAGTCCCATTTTAGTTGGAGATCACCAAGACTGTAACCCTACCCCTCTAAAGGTCGAATACGTAGTACGCTCTGAATGTTGAATACGCTCTCATGCTGAATACGCTCCGATACGCTTTGAAGGTTGAACACCTAATGAAAGCAAAGAATGTTGTGAAAACTGAACACGCTCTGCAGACTGTATACGTCTGATAACTAAACCACCAGAGGCTTGCAGATGAAGTGCCACAACCGCTATATAAGCTAACGTTCATATCTCAATTATAACTATTCCTTCATCCATCAAACCCGATCAGTTCTCACCATCATTAAAGCCAACCTTTCGATCTTGCATTTAAGAGCAACATTCTTCCTACTTCAAAATCCTTAACTATGCATTTGTCTCAGCTCGTCGTTATTGCCGCCGCCGTCTTCACTCAAGGCAGCCTTGCAGTCGGGGTCAAGACCTACAGTGGCCGCGACTGCACTGGCGAAGAAATCGATGTCACAGTCGATGGTGGTAAAGCCTGCAGTGCTGGCATGAAGCCATTCCAGTCCTATAAGGAAAACGGGTGGGGAAAGAAAAACGGGCAGAGAATTGCATTCTATGCACAGTCCAGTTGCAACCAAGACTCGTTCATCTATGATACATACTCTTATGATGGAGATTACTTCCATTCTAAGGTATGCTACAATATCAACGGCCATTCGCCTGTGAAGACTGCTCGGGGTATTAAGCTCTATTAGACGGGTATGTTGTCATTTCTGCTTTAATAAATTAACTGATAAGTTTCTAACTTGGCCACTGGGAAGACAAGAATCATCCGGCTCAACTCCTTACAAACCTCAGTTGCGAGACCTCTCAGTACTGACGAGGAATGGACTCAAGTACCAGGAGGATGGATGGACTGTGAGAAGACTCACCCATGACCTTGCTGGGAAACTACACGAGGATTCAGGATCTACTTTCTATTTATCTCTTTCTAGTCACTCTTTTCTCTACTCCCTATAAACCTATTTATCTAGATAACGCAGATAGTATCGGCCAATCCTATGAGGCTTTAGACAGGCTTTCAACTGCAGCATCTTGTTTTATTAAATGCCTTATTGCTACGGAGTGTAAGAATGCCATGTAATTAACCAAGTAAAAAAAGGGGATAATACACTCACTAACTCAGATCTGATCTATTAACGTATTTATTATCTTACCGGTAAATATGGATTTAACGATATTTAATGTCTTGTTTAGAAATTCAATAGGGAGACTGTAATTATTTAAACTATTAACGATCTCCTCTAGTTATACTACGCGGTTGTATATTACACTAAGGATCACGATTTATCGATCACATAATTTGACGAGTGCAAACGAAATTGAATTAGAACAAGCATGGCTATAGCCTCAGATCTATGCAGATACCCTTTGTACTTTCATTGTGTCTGTGCCATCTGTATCCAGAATCGCAACTTGGCTACTGTTCTTCATCTCGAAGACTGTGTCACCATAATTGGCATTCTTTGGATCCTGTCGACGGTTGGAGTCCGCTCCTTGGTCCCCCTGTCTCGAAACAGACAGAGCACCTGTTCCTCCGATCGTAGAAAACGGCAGGCTGCGTTGGCGCTGCCTGTAATCCGAGTAGCCATATGCAGGCGTCAGCGACTTCAGGCTCAGGATGTTCTTCACCAGAGGCCTTAGAGAGGGTGCGCAAGCAGCGATGGTGCCAATGTTGAGCTGGAGACTGTGATATCGTAAGTTTACGGCTGATAGCAAGATGAAAGCGGTATACTCACAGGCCCCAGAATTGAATATCGTAAAGGCTGTGATGGATTACAAAGTCAGCTTCCGCGTAGGTTTCATGAGTTTGTTGACGTACTAGGTGTTATCACCCGCAGGATCATACTTCATCTGCGAAACAGCTTTCACTAGACCCATCACGGCGGCACTTTGGAGTTGTTAGCTCAATAGTACGTAGTGAACCAAGGGCTCACATACACATATCCCAGGCTCAGAACAACAACAAGATAAATTCGCGTCTTGAGAGGCATCTTCAGGGACCAGACAATCGGTATAGGTAAGGTAGCAAAGGCTATGTCAGTAAAGATATTGAAGGCTATGCACATCTTAGAAGGGGTTCCCAAACACAGGTAGTTTGACTGTGCTTACCAGAATTGGCGAGGCCAAATGCGACAAACATGGAGATAGGATAACAAGATCCCTCGAGTGATCGGTCCCATTGCCTTGCGACGGGATTGCAAAATAGAATGAATGAAAGCCATGCTTCGAACGTATATGCAATCACAAAACCTGTGCAAGGCTGATCAGTCCAAAACTCCACTATGATAGGTATAGTTCAAGAGGGACGACGAACTAATCATGCACCACAAAGTAATGTTGTACCAGCGCCATGAATGCCCATTGTATTTGATGAGTTCGAACGCGATCGCGACCTTGAGCAAGCCGATTCCTCCAAGAAGGGGGACTACCGTGATAATAAAGCTGTATTTGGCAAAGATGGTAAAGTCGGCTCGTTCGATGGTGTCAGCGTGTTTGCCCAGACCGTATGGAATCTGCATGTAGAGAATGACTGTGCCCACAAGCCCAGTACACTACAAGACGTTAGATATCAAGCTGGTCTACGGGATATGAGAAGCTGCCGATAACGACAGAGACAGTAGAAAGAAACTTACAGCACTCAATGCCATAAGTACATCTTGCACGCCGGGGGACTTTGAGATGACCAAGCGGGTATACGTCCTGGCCGCGACGAGAGTCAATGCGACACAGTTTACCGCGGTAATGACCCCTAGGATTAATGCCGTCTGTGATTCTGCCACGCGCTTGGGATCCCTATTCACGACGAATGGTGGAGGAGCCGGCATCTCGAAAGAATTGTGGAATGTGCTGTAGAGAACTGTCAACAAGACTGGGAGATAACCGAGACAAGATATTAATCGGTCGAGCCGGTTGCTCATTGTACCACGTTGGTGGCGTCCATCATATCAGGGGTAGATATCCCGTACTTCTACTGCAGAAAGCATATTACCCGGCATGCGCAAAATTGCAATTACCTTTGGCTGACTGTCGTTGTCTTTTAGGTCTTTGTACCTTGAACCCTCGCTGCTGTCAGTGAGAATTTGCGTTGTTGGTTCAATGTCTTGTCGGTTAAAGTCATTCGCCCACCTTCCAGTTTTAGTCTAGTCCCCGCACTGATAGATTAGTTGAGTTTCATGTAAAGTTCTCCTTCACAGTATCTTCTGCAAAGAACGATGTTGGTTGTTACCGACAAGTGGTTAACCCATGCACCTATTCTCGCGTTCAATGGACTGTGCCTCGCAAGTGTGACTAATTATTTCGGTCCGGCTTCCCGGATCTGCACCTCGGGGAGCCAGACCCTGGGCGCCGTTGAATGTTGGTGGTAATGGAATAATGACTGCGGTGCAATAGTACTAATAGAGGTTGCCCCGACGTGGCGTATGCAGGGGTCAAAAACTTCGTCCCAACAGGAGACGTACTTTTCCAGTCTCTCCCGAATATCTCTCCCGGCTGTTTATCCATTGTTCCGTTACGAAGTTATCTTATCATGATTTTTCTTTTCCTATTTTAACCCCAATTCTCGTCTTTTTTTTCTTTCTCCCCAGTGATTAACTTGCAAAGCTCAGGCGTAGAGGAGAATTATTCAATCATGCATATCTCTTTTGGAATTCTTGCTGCCGTGCTAGGCGCATCAAGTCTTGTCGCCTCAGCACCCACCGAGCAAACCTCGGCAAGCGATCTTATCTTGACACTTAACGAGCAGGCGACGTCTGCACTGGAGACTGCAGAGGTACAGCCCAGCAAAAGATCCGGTCCTAAGAAATGCACAATTTTCAATGCCGCTGTGCGCCGTGATTGGTGAGATATCCTTGAGGCTTTCTTGCACCGCTGGTCGACACTAACATAGGACCTCTTGCAGGAAAAACTTCTCCAAGAAGGACAGGAAGGCTTACATCA
This sequence comes from Fusarium brachygibbosum, assembly GCA_018886245.1. Taxonomy (NCBI): domain Eukaryota; kingdom Fungi; phylum Ascomycota; class Sordariomycetes; order Hypocreales; family Nectriaceae; genus Fusarium; species Fusarium brachygibbosum. Next base: position 11,861 of record MU249536.1, read on the forward strand.
ATGCCGTGCTTTGCCTGCGCAAAAAGCCGTCAAAAGCCGACCCTGCCTTTGCACCTGGTTCTCAAAGCAGATATGATGACTTTGTTGCCGTTCATATCAATCAGACCTTGAGCATCCATGGAACAGTCCGTAACCTTATTCCTGGTTTTTTAAGTACCAACCGGCTAACGGGTGTTTAGGGCAACTTCTTTACCTGGCATCGATACTTCACCTGGGCCTACGAGAAGGCTCTCCAAGACGAGTGCGGTTACAAAGGAACTCAGCCAGTAAGTAGCTACTAGCTGTCAACAATAGGAAGCCAGCTTACAGGTTGTTACAGTACTGGAATTGGTTCGAGACTGGCGACTTTGCTGCCAACCCTGTTTTTGATGGTTCTGAAACTAGCATGAGTGGTGACGGCAACTATGTTAAGCATAATGGCGCCCTCGCTGGTAAGGATAACATCTTTATCCCTAGTGGAAAGGGGGGTGGCTGCATCAAGAATGGCCCCTTTGCTGGCGCTGTCGCCAACCTAGGTCCCAATTCTCCTGGCATGGACGGCATGGAAGCGACGAAAACGACGCTCGGCTATAACCCCCGTTGTCTTGTCCGTGACCTGAGCGCCTATACTATCAACGAGTGGATGACTCTGCCGAACCTCTATAACATCACCCTTGGCAAAGCGTCGCACTCCATCCAGACTATGCAGGATGAATTCCAAGGTCGGTTTACCGACAAGTTTCTTGGTCTTCACGCTGCTGGCCATTTTGTTATGGGAGGAGATTCGGCGGATCTGTTTGCCTCCCCTAACGATCCCTTGTTCTTCCTACACCATTCCATGGTTGACCGCATCTACTGGATCTGGCAGGCCTTACATCCCGAGCAAGCTAAAGATATAGCTGGTACCATCACCATCCTCAATCAACCTCCCAGCAGAGATGCCGTCAAATCTGACCCCCTGAACATGGGAACTAATGCACCCTTGATTAGCATCGGTGAGGCACTTGATACCCTTGGCGGATCGCCATTCTGTTACCTCTATCTCTAGGAATCATCGTGGCATCATACAGCATCAACAGCATCAACAGCATCAGGAATGAAGCATAAGGCCGGCAGGACAGTTTCAGTTTTATACGCTACTTAAAGGAAGCAATTTAATTCTATTCAAAACCTTGCTGGGACATGATCTCGAGAAAGCTTATTACCATTGAACCAAAGCTAATATCGCAGGCCACTTAGGGCTACAATAAGACCAATATCGAAACGCTTATCACTCTCCTTCTCCAATGCAGTCAAGATAGTGACAGAGTTCGTCAGAGCCTCGACCTGGGCGGTACCTTCGATTGTGACATCCAGCACCTGATTAGTTTGCGCGAAGAGTATTTATTCATACTAGATCGGAAGTCAATCGAACGAATCCGGGTTGACTTTAATATAGAAGATGCACATAAAGGATTATTTTCTCTTTCTAGGCCACTGACTTACAATCGCTAAAGCAATTCCCTACCCCCGAGTTCTCAAACTGAACTTGCTTCTCAACCCTTCCGACTGCATACAAATGAAATTTAGTAACGAGGAGCCCAATTGGCAGTGAGATATGGCTGGGCAATATCTCAGACATTATCGAACTTTACAGGTAGTGTCAGAAGCATCAGCTGAGAGACATTTAATGATGTCATTGCTTGTGTCTGTGTTCTTCCTCAGCTTTCCCTTCTTGGTATCGATCTTCTTAATCCGTTGGCCCCCAATCTTATCACACGGCCCATATTCCTTCTGGGCGCTGCATATATCCCGTAACGGATTTTCAATATCCCCAGGACCCCTCCAAATGTAGTGAGGCTAAGCTTCTTAAATATTTAACTCTTATGATTGGTATTCAATGTAATTTCTCGTCAGGCATAGCTAGCGCCAAGAGCTTAAACCTTGATTCAACGATACTAGTGATGTCATTCAGCCTTATTAGGCGCACAGGTGCTGCCATAGACATTTAGATTATTCCAGTTCTCAAGTATTTATCGACTTAAATCCCCCATAATTATAAGCATCTACTTTAATATACCTAACGGCACATTGCACTACAGCTGAACTAGTCTACCCCACATCAAATTTCACATCACTGAAAAGCCCAAACGCTTCAACATGTCGAACAGCTCACTTCCCACTCTCACCGATATCGTATCCAGAGAGTGCGATCTAAGAAGCTTACCAGATCAACGCCCGTCTCTTGGAGATGATGTACCAACAGCCTGGGTCCCTATGTCTAACGATTCATACGGGGGGATGAGCGAGGTCTGCTCTCCAAACCCAGTCAATCTCTTCAACGATTGCATCCTTTGGTGCGAACTGCCACCTGCCTTTATGGATTCTTACAAAGCCTCGGGATCAGATAGCTTTGATGGTTACTTCTTGCGCCAGCTTAAGGAGACTGGTATGAACACATCGCAACTGAGCATATTCTCGGCAATGGAAGAGAGCGCGGCTCCAGTGAAAGGACATCCGCCCAGTGTTGTAACCTTTGGGATATTATTCTTAACAGTGTTTGTTGCATTGAGTATGTAGGGGCGGTCATCATGTAATCATCGAGGGAAGTAACTAGAGTTTCGCAGTCTATCGGCCCTGCCTCAGGCAATATTACTGTCTGACGTGGACACCACGGTATCTCATGCTACCTTTCCGCAGCTTCTCCATAGCTTCATTTATACCTTCTTCGGTCAAGGGAAATTCCTCAATGGTCGGATGTATCTCGTGCAACGCCGCGAACTCGAGCATTTCGCGGTGCATCTGAGTCGGGGCCGGCAAGCTACCCTGGATCTGGATTGCATTCATGACCAAGTCCATATAAGGTAGCTGCAGCTCGGTCGGGTCGACGGTCGTGGCACTGATAATACCTCCGCGCCGTATCCAAGGAATCACATCCTTCCAGTTTGGCATTTTGCCAGAGGTAACTAGCATGCAATCGACAGGCTCTTCTGCGTCTTTGTTTACCATCTCCTCCGAGCTATAGAATTCATGCGCGCCATATGACAATGCTTCAAGGTTTTTGTCAGAAGACGTTGAGAAGACAACGACCTGACATCCTATATTGGCAACGAACTGGATAGCCAGATGACATAGTCCTTCCATGCCAAGTATGCCTACACGATCGGCTGGGCGAACGGCTGCGCGTTGGATGGCCGAGTAGACAGCAGCGCCGGCGCACATGAGCGGTGCTGCATGGGCCGATGCAAGAGACTCTGGGACTGAGAAAAGCGACGCTTCGGGCCACGCGGCCTGGAGACTGAAAGACCCTTGATCGAGGTTGGTGAACCCGTAGAGCTGTCGTTCATCACAATAGAGATTTTTGCCAGTAGAACAAGCCCAGCAGTGGCCACGACTACTATGACAGTATCCCCATCCAACACGCTCGCCGCTTTACTATGACTTTTGTTAGCAGAATAAACCAACTGAGGCGGGGGAAGCGAAGGAACAGCAAGCTACACGAGCTTCGTTGTAGACTTGAGACACATACATGTTGAATAGCTTCATCTTGGAACCGACAGCATGGGCGGTGCCGACGCCTTCATGGCCTAGGACCATGTCCTGGTGCTTGTAATGCTCGTGGGTGCCACAGAGACCAGAATGTGTCCTGTCAACTAGGATTTCGTAGTCGCCCAGGGATGCTCTGTGTGTCGTCGACTTGACAATCCTTCCGGTGGGGGAACCCTTGTAATGTACCTCGTGAATTTAAAGGCAGTTGTCCGGGAGTTACTTAATTCATTCTCACAGTATCGATCCTTCAGCAGAGGTACTGAGAGGATGTCGGAATGCTGGGCTGGTGATTGGTCCGGCTACAGCTTCCGCAGCTTTGTATATCACTTTCCAAGAAATTACCCGGATCTCCGCGGGCTGACAGTCAACCCCCCGCCGTTATACGTAGATGTCATATTGAAACAATGAACACCATACGATTTCTAATAGTTTAGCACCAGCAACCGATAGGAGGACCATGTTGCCAAGATCGTTTAAGAAGCCACTTCTAGCACGCTGTGATCCTACACTTGGGATTAGAATCCTCATTGCTTTTAGTTCTTCCAGTCTTTACTAAAGAGGCCATCACCTCTACTGCGTCACCTGGAAACTTCCAGCCCGTTGAAAGTGGTGCATCTAGTTTAAAGTTTAACAGTCTTGAGACAACTACTGCCTATCCTGTGTTTACTTCGAGTACAGTAGTGGATATCATTGAAAGATACGCGCAGGACGGAGATAAGCTTGAGAGATGACAAACCATTCATCACTGAAGGTACAATATCTGTAACTTCTGAAACAACTACCGCCACCTCCAAGTACTAACATCATATCTTCTTACTGATTGGCATGCCTTCTTAGGCACAATGAAGCCTTGTAGCTAATGAACGCGCTTCAAATCGGCACTTCCAAACGCAGAGGTGCGTATGGGCAGGATCCGACTTGGCGTCTTATGTCCGTTGAATCCTCAACCCTTGCCCCCATAGTCTCCATGAATGCGGCGCAGTTTTGATGAGTGCCGTCTTCGATAAAGCGGGGTATTTGCGAGACCGAACCTTCCAGGGTGACGCGGAAGTCGGTCATGCGAGGATAGTCACCGACTACACACAGAAGTGGCAGTAAAAAGGAAACAAGACAACTGCCAGCACATCAGTCATCAACATACAGCTTCGTCAGAACAGCGTGCCGTTTTCGCATCGTACAAGGATATGATCTGAATGACGTGGGGTTATTACAGGACTCCGCTTTCGGTTTGAAACCCATACGCAAGTGTCGTTGTTGACTCTATCACGCACATCTCATGCAGGATCGAGGCTAGATACAATATAGTGCATTGTATTGGAAGAAGTCTGTATTCTCACCAGAGCAACTAAAAAGGCAAGTTTTAAGATAGATAAGCTACACTAGAGAGCTTTTATTTGATTTAACCAGAAATAACTTTCAGCCAGCTCCAGTCTTACGCCTACTAACTACCTATAGCAGTACTTGGGCATTTAGCACCTCAGCCTGGGATAGAGATATACACACATTGCAGCCAAATATCTAACCGTATTAATAGCATGAAACTGTCTCAACTAGTGTCTAGGTAGTCCTAAGCCCGTCGAGCTGATATAAAATAAATTTGATCTTCGAAGTGAATGTATGCTGTCGGCAGGCATTCATGCAGCAGGGGCAAACTGGTCTGTATTTCTGAAGTACCATATTTCGATTACTCAGTATTAGGACAGCGGGGGAGGGCTACAGCAGTCCCTAAAAGATCACAGTATCCAGGAGAGTGAGCGATTCGGCTTAGGAATGGCAAAGATGGCTGGCTGAGCTGGAAAGGCGGGGAGGCTCAGCGGAACAGTCAGGCCAATCAAGCAATAGTGCATATATTTAAAGTAAACTTAGTATGGTGGCGGTGTATGGTGGCGGTGTATGGGTGCGATTTCAGCCCTCCTGCTCTCTAAAAATTAAAATATCTCGATTCCTTGAACTGAGTCTTGCTCGTGTGCTCGACGGAGATGAAGAATGGTCCATGAACTAGAATCACGGTAGTGAAAGGATGACACAGCATGATTGCAATCTCCTAGTCTACACGGAGACAGTGTTGGTGATTGAGCGGTAGTGGAAAGATAAATAGAGGAGGCGCATGGGCTGGTTCTAGCCTTGTTGGTGGCGTTACACCCATTCCAATCGTACTCAACTACTGAGGTATATATCAAGGTCAAATCTCAAAAACAAAGTACTCAACTACTGTTCGAAACAAAGATTCAGCCGTTGACGAACCAACCAGCCTACACCTCTTTTAACCTCCTGTCCCTCGCACTTTGACGAGTACTTCAACTTCTTTTCATCTTTCAAGCTACCTGAACTGCCAGTTGACAACTCAGAATTCGCTCGCATGGCTCACTATAGCCAAGTCTATGACTTCCACGAAGAGTCAAATCCCAACGCAAGAAGTCCAGTTGATTACCGTCTGACATATTCTCAATGTCTGCCAGACCATATAATTTCCCATGCTGGAAAGCAGATACCTGCTGCTGCTGCCACCGAGCTGGAAATGTATACAGTTAACCCACAGCTCAGGCTGCAAGATGCACCAACAAACCCGCAATCGCGAACGCCGCAACGTCAGCCATGGCAACGGAGAGTCGGCTACTTTGGATTCTGGATCCTTGGGCTAGGCACAACCGTACTGCTGGCGTCTTGTTGCTTTCTGGTTTATCTTTGGAATGGTGCTTCCCTGGCTAGAAAAGGGCTCCCTCGACCAGAGGCTTGGGATAGTATCGTCTTTGGAGGCTATGCAGCAGAGGTTACAACCCTCTGTTCAGCTGCTATTCGGGTATCGGTAGGCTTCCAAATCGGTCTGCTGGCTGCTGCAATGGCGGCTATCATTCTCGAGAGAAGCAGAACACGTCTTTCGGATCTCGCAAGTCTGTCTTTGTCCAAAGCTTTAGTAGACAGCGCAAGTCCATGGGAGATTTTCTTAATAGCGTCACGCAGATTACCCAATCGGAAGAACGCTGTGCTACTGTATTGGTTTCTTCCTCTTCTTGCTTTCCTCATCGGTATCGCCATCACTGTCACATCTACCATTCTTCTCATCGACTTCAAAATGGTCCAGATTGCGGCACCACGCATCAATCAGTCGATAGCTCTCGGGTTTGACCTTAAGAAAGATATGGCGGATCCTTCTGGCACTTCCTACTGGCAATCTAGACCGCAAGCGCAATGGCGGTTTGCCGAAGCTCGTCCCTCCAATACCAGTGACGACACTACACTCAAACATGTCTCAGACACAGGGGACATTTATCGAGCCTCTCTTCCCTTCGAGAATGTGGATAATAGGACTTCTCTCGAACACTATCATGGGCCTGCCCTTGTTACCAATATTAGGACAGCATGCGTCGCACCAGACTTTACCAACGCTACCCTTGAATATGTATACACGGGCAGTCGAATTACGGAAGGTCTCTATTTACATTCTGAAATGGAGACCTCGGCTAGTTGGGATTCAGGGCCCAAGATTAATGGCAGTCAGTTAGCCCGTATATCCTGTCGACTCAACAACTATTGGAATGAGAACTCAACTTCTTGGCCTTTGTCGCTATGCGGCTTTATGAAAAGCACTACTAATGAGAGTATGACGATCCCGCTATCCAGTCGCCCCTATGAATTTCAACCAGTCCTTCTGTTGAACTCCAGCTCAATCCTGAACCTTCATCCGGTCATCCCAGAGTTTACAGGATCGACTGAGGATTGGGCTACTGTGTCGGCTCAAGGGGCCCTTCGATTGGCCAAATTTGTCAAGGACGGTCCTTGGACATCTGCTATTACAACTAATGGGACCGAGGTACTCAAAGCTAGCGTTTGCTTCGCTCCTCTCAATACGCCACTTCTGTACAATGTAACGATGTCAGGATCAGCAATCTCATCAGAGCCAAAGTCTCAAGCAAAGTTCAAAAACTTGGATCCAAACTCCAGCAAAGAAAGAGAGCTTCTCGGGCAATTAGGTATAGGGACTTCCGGGCTAGATCTCAGGACAAGGGGTATTCTTGGTCTCAAAATCCATTCAGGTCCTCAAAACGTGGCTACTGTTAATTTCGACCACGTGGATCTTGCCAGCTATGATTGGATACGCAAGAGTCTTTTTGACTACAGTATTTCCGGCGGTTGGACTTTTAACAATGATGCCCTTTTGGGTTACATTGAATCGTCTCTGTTTTGGCCAGCCCACCCGGATCATTGTTATCTGGTGCAGACAATTCTGAAAAGAACCGCGAATCCGGCAGTTGCTGTTCAGGCTTTATTTGCTCGCTTCTATGAGATGCTTTACCACGATATGCAACCCTACTGGACAAGGCAGCAATATGTTGTCACAACTTCTGCCAAGCAGGTTCTTATTCCTTACCAATGGACGGGACTCATTGCCGTCTTAGCACTTATTATCCTGCACTATACTCTGATTCTGGTAGTAATTGTGCTCTTTTTAAGATCGACGAAAGTATCCATGTTGGGTAATACCTGGCAGGCTGTATCACAGATTGTCTCTCCTGAGACTGATAGTATTATACAGGCTGCAACGAATCGTGGCATGACGGATAAGGAAATAGAGTTGTGGGCAACTACAACAACATCTAATGTTTATTATAGCTCTCAACGGAGCTTAATAACAGAGAACTAGAAAGACAGTAAAATTGACTATTCCTATATAATAGAATACAGTGTTTATCTCTAGATAATTCTAGTATCTTATATTCTAGTGAGACAAGGTATTTCGTTTGTCGACAATGATGTATTATTGGATCGGGTTATAGGGTGTTTCGATATGCCTCGTTCACTGTATATGCAGTCATTTGCATCTTGAGAACAGCCACCGCTTGGCAAGGTTTTCAGTTGACTATCTCAATCCGAAAGTTCCATCAACTAGTTTGTGGTTAAAGTGCAATTATATACCTAGTTAAAGATCACTATTGGTGCTAACCAAGTGACGGTCGAATTAAGTTACGCAACATTAGTAAGATGGCATCAACTTGACACTCTCAATCGAGGGATCTTGATCAACCTTATTTTCGACAATCAGGCCGGCACATACTTGTATGAAATTTTCGTCTGGGATATTTATGAAACCGGTCGACGCGAGCATCCGCAGCTCATTTATGTAATACACTCGCCTTGATCATCCAATCTCGTTGCTTTTTGCAAATGTCAGGGATTGAGCGGTATTCCCTCACGATGCTGGATAGCTTGCTCACACCAGCATTGGCGGCGTTAGGGATGAAACTCCTTGTATATTGGTACAGACGCAACTATCTCCAAAGCACAGGCAACATTAACTACTAGGAGACTCGGCACCTGGCCTGAGGAGACTAGCCCAGTCTAACTGTAAAAAGCTGAAAACCAAGGGGGTGAAAAAAGGCTAGGGAGTATTGCAGGGACAAGATCTTCTCAATACAAAACAGGTTTGAATGAAAAACACTACAATCGGTAAATAAGGTCTTATTGCCAACTAACTGTATCAATATCTCTAGCAGTTATACACTGCCAGTTATAAGAAGTCTCTTGATCAGTACGCTGACTTCAAGCGGGTTATGATATTCGTAGCTAAGCAGATTGCCATAGTAGCTTTTGACTTAGCAACCCCATTTGTGGTCCTATCTACTACCAGGGGCGCCAAGAGAACATTCAGAGATCGCTAGTTGATGGCTGATGGCCGAGGGCATCGAAGATGCTGCCCAGAACGTCGTCGATGTTTTCCACGACTAGAACTTTGGCAAGGCCATATCGAAGACAAGGCATGCTGATGTAATAATTATTACAGGAATTAGCAAAAAGAAAAACAGGAAAGCGTATAGGTGAGAAAATTAAACTCGTTAATAGCCCTCTATTCTAAATCCCGAGTGTTAAAAGAAGAACCTATATGCGACCTGAGATTCCACGTTGCGTCTCAAGCCGCGACTTTCATAGAGGCCATGAAACCTCCCCAGGCAGTCAGCAAACAAGACATCGCCATAGCAAAAAGTAATATCTTTCGCCTCGCCCAGCATATTAATTTGCATGAGACTCATCTCACAACAAATTCGCGGTATATAAGCTCAAGTTCGCCAGCAGTCCAAGTAGCCACGGCTTGCTTTTCGCGCGTGTCTCGACGAGGAGGAAGACACTTTCGGACCTTGTTAGATGTCTTGATGTTGGCGCTGCCTACCCGTTCAAATGTATTCGAGTCTTTCCCTGGGGCCACAAAAAGTGCTAAAAAGTTAAAGGGGACTATATCGGTGCTCAGAAGAAGAATTGCACTGATCTTCGCCCTGACTGGAGGCTGTTCTCCTGAAGTAGACGGGTTCAATACTGTAAAAAGGTGTTGAATAACCGCTGCATCCATTTCACTTATCTCGAATGCACCGTGCCCCAATGACCTCCAATAATCCGATTTTCCGCAAATTTCTTCTAGACCAACCTCGAATGACCACCCACGGACGCGTATCTGGCGCGGATACTTGCCTTGCGCCGACAGTCGAAGAGTGTCCTTAATGCTCGTGGTCCATTCGGGGTCACAGTCGTCACTGAACGTCCAAGCAATCTCTACACCACACCATGGGTCTCGCCTAATGAAAAGATCCGGTTTATCAGCCCGCATCCGCATTTCCCTAAGAGACACCGCAGGTTTCCTAGCGTCCCTCGGAGACAGGCTAGATGATAGTTTCCAACCGGCCCAAGTCCAAGTTGGAAAAGCTGCCCTCCGAGCGACGGCAAACTTGTCAGGGGAGCTTTTCCAAGGGTTGTCAAGGCTCCATGTCAGAGCCAATGCCAATACAGTATCGATGCTGCATCCAGGGATCTTGAACAGAGGTAGGCCGCAGAAGAAGGTAACAGGTGATTTTGCTTCCTCAAAGTGGTTTATGATCCCACTGATCGCCTTCATAGCGTCGTCGTCAAAAGAAAGGTTGCGAGCCGAGAACTGCTCAATAAGGTCACAGATAGTAGTTGGCAGCGAGTTTTCCGACTGGCTGAGGTTTGAAAAGACTCGGCGAAAGGGGCTGAAGAAACGCCCAGTACCGCCATCGATGTTTTTTGTGTCTAGGCCTTGAGATATATTACTCAAAGTCGACATATTTGCACCCAGGGGCTCGAAGCTATATTTTGTCTGGCATTGAAAATATGCATAGCTTTCTGTGAAGACCAGCTTCCGTCGGGCAAGGAGGCCTTCTTGATAGGTCCAACCTCGGGTTGCCCAGGTGGAACTCTCGACCAATGTTGCCGGTGCCTCAACTCGATATATGATATGGTCGCCTATCCTTGCCAAGTGTTGTGGACCTCTAGGCGCTGAGACACCGGCCAAGCCGTGAGACGGACCAGTGCCAGCGGCCGCAATGATAGTCAGAGCGGATGAGCTGTATATCTTGTCCATGTTGCTGATCTGGAACTGTTTTACCTCGTCGTCACCGATACAGTATCGATCAACCCAGATATACTGATACCCAAGTGCTTCCGTGACTTTGATGGCATCTTTGATGACTTGAGGCACGGATTTGGGCAAGGTTGTCGCAGCTGCGCTCTCGTTTGCAGATGGATTTCCCCATACGTAGCTCAAGGTGACATATTGTGTATCGGTCCCAGCATCCTGGAACGAGCATATCTGACCAGTTCGACACTCAATGAGTTTCATGCACGCCTTGACCGCTTTGGGCAGAGGAGGTATCCCGCACTTCTGGTGATGTGCCGCGCATTCCGTGAGCCAATGCCGGAGAAGCTGCATGTTGACAGTCTTGGGGCTTAGCATCCGGGGTAGAATCCCTTCAAACGGTCCACCTGGAGATGATGGCTTCGAACAAAGCAAGGCAGGGTTCCGCCCCACCCAATCTGCTCTCAAATCGGCGTCGTGGGGCGTACCAAGGAAGAAGGAACGCAGAAATGGAAATTCCTCGCGCTCTCCATCGACGAGCGTACGTAGACTCACCTGGAAATCCTTGTCCTTTTGCTTTCCTTGTGTATCGAGATCGAACCAGTCACGAAAATAACCGCACAGGCCACAGGAGGTAGAGCAAGACTCGGCTGACTGATCAAACCACGAACCGAAAACGTACTGTTCTGTCCTTCTCGCATTCATCCTGCCGTCACGTGTAGTCAACCAAACCACTGGATTGAAGTCTATTGTTTGGCATCTGGAACATAGGGTTGGTTGGAGGTCAGGCAATTCAGTCATCAATCTGGCCTCAGCATCGTGAACATCCTTCTGCACAACCCAGCATGAAGAAGCAAACAGGGTGCTGTCGCCCAGACTTTGGGCGTGTCTCGTTACATCACGTTCAATCTGGCGTTGTGTCGCAGCGGCGATATAAGCGAATCTGTCATTATCCCGGTGCTCTTCAACCAGTTCGAGGATGTCGTCGTCGATTGTTTCGCGGAAGTAGTCTCTGGGAGGTGGAGGACGATTTTTCGCCAGGTGATTCTGAACAAATGTGTCCATCGTTTTGATTATGTTCATCGTGGCCTGGTCAAGAACATCGTACCATAGTAGATACAATTTCGAGAACAATGAAAGAAGAAGTACGACCTTCGCTGGGCGAGGCCCCTTGGGGCTGCAGACTTTGCTGTCAGCCCCCTGATCCTCCTCCGCATGATCGTTTGGCAGAGGTATCCACAAAAGCTCATATAGAGGATGCAAAAAGTATTCGCGGGTGTGCAGGCAGTCCTGATGCTCGGAAGCTAGTCAAGGGTAGCTTGCCAGGTTCTCAATACTTTACATCATACATTTGTCAGGAGAGCAACCTAGTATCGAGTACCTAAGCTAAGTTAAGCTACTAACTGGAGAAGTCAGGGTCTATCTGCACACCTACGAATACTTTTTGCATCCCACTGTATGACTTGCGCTTTGCTAAGTAGACTCACTATACATAGTTGTAGTATTCCTTCTTCTTTTTCCACTTTTCCTTCTTCTCCTCTTATCATCTTCGACATCGTCGACGAATCACGACATACGATTGCCCTCGAGGCCACTTGTTCCACCCGAATCAGGAAGTTGCAGTAACTTGTTCAGGACTAGCTCTGGAGACTACTGGTCTCTTCCTGGTCTTGATCCACCATAAGTTCACCCACCACAAGTCCCAACTAGTGAAATATCCAGTTCTACCTAACATACCATAAGACCACTTCAAGGCGCAGGTAATTCATTGCGGGGTAATACCATCTACTACCCCCAACTACGGTCTATCGACAGACACACCATAGACCCAACAGGTAGAAATAGACGAATTCAATTTTCCAGCAGATTTCATGCGTTCGATCGATTTATTCAAATATGGATGAAACTGAGGAGGACACAGTGCCAAGCCCTCGAGCACAAAGCTTAAATAGGTTATTTGTGTAAGTATCGGAGTATGATACTATTTACTGTAAAATTGTGATAGCAGAAAACTTCCTTATGGAGGAGACCACAGCTTGGCGCTAACTCGTCTCGATACTCGTTGGAACCAACCCTGGAGCAATCGGCTTATCACATCATTCACATGCTAGGCGCCCTAGACTTTTCCCTCCGAAGCAACAGCTCAAACGACCGCCTTACTTCCTACTCCCGCAGAGATAACATCTTTACAGATAGTCCGTTACTCTCTATAACGTGCATTATAATCGTACTCCTTCCAGGAGTCCTTATAGTCCTACTCAATGAGTAGATTATTAATATACCTGATCTTTCATCACCTCTGATACTGATCGCTATGATCGCTATGGTTTGGTCAGACTGGAAATCCTTTATTGGCTTGGCCTTGAACGAACGTACTGAGTTTGGGGAATTTCTATATCCAGAGGTTGGTAACACCGAGGAAGCCAAGGATATACTCGTCGAAGGCATAGTCAACACCCTGCGCTAACAGAAGGCAACGCGGCCGCATGATAAGGCGTACGCTATGTATGGTGTCTTGCAGACGATGGGAGTGCGCCTTGCAAAGCTTGACTACGGTAAGTCAATATCCCAGACATACCACAAGTTCATTGTAGACCTCCTGCGTTTGTCACCCACGGCGCTTGTTCTTCTTCTTGATGCCGGACATGGCTGTTGTTTAATGGACACAAACACACCGTCTTGGGTCCCAGACTGGGGTCAGCGTCTATGGGTCCCCACAACCTCAGAAGGTTATTTTCTATCAACATCGCATAGGGAATTCGATGCCACTCCTGGATCTAGACCATCCTTTACGTTCGCGGATGATCTGTGCGTGTTGAGAACCCGGGATATGAACTTGATACCTTTGCTTTCAGCACACGCTATTTCCCATCGATATGCTATAACTCACTACTCAAACAACATTCTGATACAAGACCTCTTTTTAACGAGGCGGTTGATATTTTCGCAAGCTGGATCCAAACTGTAAGATCTACTACAATTCCACCAGCCTTCGTGGGTACTCGATCATCTATCTGTTTAGCGCCCGAGGAAGAAAAGGACATGGAGGATCTTTCCACAAACTACTATCTTCAGTCTCAGACCATAACCTAGAATGAAGCTATGAACTCCATCAACATTTACCTAGTGCTCATTAACTCAACTAAAAGGTTCGAGGTGATCCATTGTTCCACAGCCTGCGTAAGATCCTGAAATGTTTTCCTAATCCTGTCTCTTCACCCTTATCCTTCCAAGATCTACAAACAGTTACAGAAAACCTACTGGCAGATACTTCTATGTTATGGGATTTCATTTGTGTCGTCAGTCACTGGGCGGATAATCACCGGAGACTATTCACGACCTATGATTGTGGTTATTTGGGATTCGACTCCTTCAAAGTTGCAAAAGACGATGTCGTCGCATTAGTAGCCGGAGTTCCAGCGCCTATGATTCTGAAGAGGTGGGTCAGACAAAATATCCATTTTGACAAAGCTCCAATACACTATCACGTGATGAGAGCGGCATTCGTCTTGGGGTTAATGGCAGGAACAGCATGGAATGAGTGTTACGCCACAGCCCTAGTGTTAGTTTAGATACTGTATCAATATCTTGCGGGCTCGAACGTCAAGCGCCTTGGTTTTCTATTTATGCACAAAGTGGCTTAGCCAGTCCTTCTGTCAGCCCTCGGGACCACTACAAAGCGATTGGGCAGAAGGCTGCGTCTCCTGACTTGGAAATTTAGGGCTATGCTTACACTGTCCGGCTGGACACTTCCTCAACAATACAGCTACCATGGAAATGAAATAACGGGAAGCAGTAGTAAGATGCGTTCCCTCAGTAGACTGGAAATTGAAACAGCTACATAGATTGTCGGTTCTTCCAGATTTGGTATCGGGAATGTGACACGAATTAAAATATCTTCCTCGATCTATTGAGCTTTCCACGTCAGGGATATGCATGTAACCCAAGCGAGGTTAATTATAGACGAGGCTCTGAAACGCCACAAACAACAATCAACATAAGATTGCTTGCCCCCCTCAGCTGAATTTCCGCCAGCCTGATCTGACACTTCACCTCGCAACTACAAAATGGCCTACCACGGTTCTGATTCACTCCAAGGAAAGGACAACTTCAATCTGCAATCAGACGAAATCACGCTCTTGTCATCTCACGAGTTTCGGGGATCTCGTACAATGCCAGGCGGAGAAAATGTCACAGGACCATCACAGCGCAGGCGTTTCGCCCAGAAAAGGCTACACGACCTATACAACGGGTGGGAAACCTACAGATCGAAACCATGGAATATGTGCTTACTGGTCGTATTCGGTACTGTCTTCGGTCTCGGCCATCATCTATTCTATCTCACGCTTGATGGAAAAGAGGCCACCAACCAGTCGCTGATGCTCCGATACGGCACTATCCTTACATTTTATGCTAAAGCAAGTCTTGGTACAGCAGCTGCCATAGCTTTCCAAAAAAGGGCCTGGCTCGTCCTTCGCCACAAGACAGCTCGTATCAAAACAGTCAATTCCATCTTCACTGCCAATACCGATATATTTTCATTAATAACCTAATTATCTATTAAGAAAGCCAAGGTAGGCGCTCTTATCGCTATTTACTGCTAGATCACACTATTAGTTGTAGTCTTAACCTTAGAGACTCTTTCTATTATTAGTAAAACTAAAGAGGAAAATAGAATATATCTAAATATCTAAACTTTAAACTTCTTAAATAAAAAATGGATATATTGGTAATAGCTAATGCAAATTAATAAATGTTTTCTTCTATCTATATCAGTTTAGAATACTATTGCGCTAGGCAATGACATTAACTAGGACGATCTTAACTAATTTAACTATTAGGCTGGCCCCAATTAGCAATAGAATAGTATAATTGGCTTTAGGGTAGCTCTCTCTAATAAGCCTCTTATTTATAAAAAAATAGGTCCGGAGCTATATACTAATAGCTAGAACTGCTCTTATGTATTTAGCTTTATTGCTTTAGGCTATAAATGTAAAATGCTTGCAATAGGGGTAAACTCTAAAGTTTAAAAGCTTAGAGATATAGCACTACCTTTTAATATAAATGTCCTTGCGCTAATAGGCAATTTAACCTATTATATAAAGAATAACTTAGGCAATTATAAGGATATCTAGATAGCTTTTGGATTTAGGGGCCAGTGTCATAGCCCAAGATCAGACCTGCCTACCCTAGACCTGACTGTAAGATAGATCACGTGGCGATAAGTCTTATTGCTGTAACTTTAGTTTGACTGACAGTTAGATCCTGAATGTAGCTCCTTAAGCTATATCCTGTCAATAGAGCCTGACCTACCTACAGTACCTATCTATAGTAATAGAACCTATTCTGCCTGAAGTATTCCCCTATCTACCTACAGAATAAGACTGACCTATAATACTATATAGTTTCTACTAATTAGATGCTAAATGCAATATCTACCTAACTGCTATCCCTATTCCTATTAGAAAGTATAGAGGCCTTCTGAGCTTATATAACTGAGCATCTTAATAATTGGTTTAAATACTATTAGAATGTATATATATATTCAGAAGGAGCTTAAGAAAGAGAAGCAGAAGCAGTAGCTCAGTTGCAAGCTATTAAGTAAGACCTATAAGGGCAAATTACTATACTTAAGAACTATATAACCCTACTGAAGCAATAGATTAAGGAGAAGGATTAAAAGATCTTTAATGTAAATGTTACTCTGTACCTCTATTAGTAAACTAACCTCCCTACTGTAAGGGCCCTAACCTTAGGGATATCTAAGACCTTATCGGCTAAAGAAGCTATAGCTCTTAATATAGGAGAGACTCTACTGCCTGCTCCTTGCTTTACCTCCTCTATTAGAATATTTAAGAAGTTACCTAACCTAAATAAATTTAATAGATCCTATAAAAACCTATAACCCTTCCTCTAATAGATATATATTAAAATAATTACTAATATAGACCGCTTTATAACTTATATTAGCCGATTAACCTATATAGTAGGCTGGCTAAGTGGAAAAGCCTATAACTTTATTCTACCCTAAATGGTATTTAGAGTTCTCTAGTTCTCTAATTACTGTAACCTCTTGGAATATTTAGAGGTAGCCTTTAGAGACCCTAATTAAATCCAGAATGCCTAGAATTAACTGTATTATTTAAAATAGAGAGATTAAGACTTTAATACCTTCCTCTCTAAGTTTTAATACCTAGCTTTAGAAGGAGAAATATTAAAAGATATATTATCCCCTTTTCTATTTTAAAATATCTTAAGAGAGCTTTAAGATATACTATTATATAACTTAACCCTTAATTATAAATACTATTAATTTATTAATTACCTATAGTTATTAGATAACTGCTATAGATAATACTAAATATAGACTTAATAATCTTAATAGGCTATAAAGAAGGAATCTATTACTAAGTGTTACTCCTTAAAACTTTAGAGGGAATATAGCCCTTCTGCTTTAATTATACCTACTGAAGACTTAATAGACCTAAGTAATTAATATTAATATAACTGCCTAAATATATAATAGGATAATAATTAATATTTCTATTATAGCTCCTCTAACTACTATATCTATAACTGCCCTAAACTTAATACCTATCCTCTTAAATTCCGCTAAGCTACTATTACCTATAGCCCTCTCTATAATAGCTAATAATCTTTACCTTAATTACTTACCTCTAACTGATTAAACTCTTATAACTCCTAAAGCTAATAGAAAAATAGAGTAAGCCTATCTTAAGTTAGCATTAGGCTTCTACCTCTATATCTATTGCAATAAAAAGAGTAAAAAGAATATTTATTGCATCTATCTATAGAATTTTAATAGAAATAGAGAGTAATTAATACTTTAATTTAATAATACTGCCTATCAGTTTAAATATAGCTAGAAAAGACCTTATATCTATCTATATTATACTAAATATTAGGGTAGAGGGTAAAGGATTTATAGATAAGAGTTAGGTAAAGTCCTAAAAACTATAGTTCTAACCCTTAAGATAACCCTTTAAACTATTAGTATTTAATAGTAAACTAACTGAAAGTAAGTTAGTTACTTACTATATCTATATTAAGCTCTATATTAGAGACTACTATTAAAAGAATATAATATTCTATATTACTTAATTAGCTAGCTATCCTATAGTATTAGGAATGCTTTAGCTAAAGCAGTATAACCTATAGGTAGGCTTTATAGTCTATACTTTTACCTTTAATAGTAAGTACTATTAAGATAATTATAATATACCTATTAGGTTAGTAAAGATTAAGGCTTTATAGATAGTCTTAAAGAAGTTTTTATACTAAATAGAATAAAATATTCTGCTTAGTCTCTATTAGAGAGACATTCTATTGATATCCTTAGGAGCTATAAAACTATATAGATAAAGAGAATGCTACTGCTTCTTTACTATTATATTAAGGCAGATTGATTAAACCTTAAAGAGAGAGAATAAAGATATTAACCTGCCTAAAGAACTGATTGAATTTAAAGATATCTTCTTACTAAAGGAAGTAGAGAAGCTACCTCTATATAGGGTAGGAGATTACTATATTGAGTTAATGCTGGAGTTAAAGCTCCCCTTTAGACCCCTATATAGTATATCTTGAGATAAACTGACAGCCTTATAGGAATGGCTTAATAAGAACCTAAGGAAAGGGTTTATTTAGCTTAACTCCTCTCTAATAGCTTCCTCAGTATTATTTATAAAGAAGCCAAGAGGAAGACTATAATTCTATATAGATTATAGAGCCCTAAATAATATTATAGTTAAGGACTAATACCTACTGCTTCTAATTAAGGAATCCCTAAATAACCTATTAGAAATAAGATACTTTTTATATATTGATATTATATCTATATTTAATAACCTAAGAATTAAGAAGGGCTAAGAATACCTAATAGCCTTTTAGACCTATTTCAGTCTATATAAGTCTTTAGTAATGCCCTTTAGGATAATAGGGGCTTTAGTAATATTTTAGCACTATATTAATAGTGCCCTATAAGAATATTTAGATATATTCTGTACTGCTTATTTAGATAATATTTTGATTTATAGCCAGACTTAAGAAGAATATATAGAGTACCTATAAGTAGTTCTATAGAAGTTAAGAGATATTAGTCTCTTTATTAACTCTATTAAGTATAAATTCTTAATATATAAAATGAAATTCCTTAGCTTTATTATAGGTTAAAATGGAATTAGAATGGATCTTATTAAGATTGAGACTATTAAGAATTAGCAGACCCTAACTTACCTAACTGATATATAAGCTTTTATTGGATTTAGGAACTTTTATAGGAGGTTTATTTAGGACTTCTTAAAGCTTACTGTACCTATAAACTGCTTGATATAGAAGGACATTCTGTTTATTTAGGATAAAGAATATAAAATAGCCTTTAAAAAGCTAAAAGAAGTATTTATATTAGCCCTAATTCTATACCTATTTAATTGGACTAAAGATATTATCCTTAAAACTAATGCCTTTAATTATATATCTATTAATATACTATTATAAGTTAATAATAAAGGAAGGTTATATTTAGTAGCCTTCTTCTCTAAGAAGTATATAGCTACTAAATATAACTATAAGATCTATAATAAGGAGCTAATAGTAATTATTTACTGCTTTAAGGAGTGGAGACCTAAACTAGAGGGAGTACCCTTACTAATTAAGGTAATTATAGATTATAAAAACTTAAAGTATTTTATAATAATAAAGCTTCTAAACTGTAGATAAGCTTAATAGTTTGAGTTTCTATTCTAATTTAACTTTAAGATTATATACTGTTTTAGAAAGCTAGAAGTTAAACTTAATGCCTTAATTAAGAGGTTAGAAGATCTCCCTAAAGAGGGAGATAAGTACCTAATGCATTAAAGTTAAGTTATTCTAAAGAAAGAAAACTAATAACTTTTACCCCTAAAAGTCAGAAGAGTCTAAATCTAGTAATTAATATAGTAAAAGTAGCCTAAGCTAGAAATACTTAATAAACCAGCCCTATATATTAAACTATTAAAAGAAATAAACTGCCTATTAAATAAAGGATATTAGATTAATAATAACCTATAGTTAATACTATAAGCCCTAAAGGAAGGGGCTCTATATTACCTTAAGATTATACTTACTGAATGTAAAATAATATAAGAAAGATTACTATACTGAGACTATATCTATATTCTAAATTATAACCCTCTAAAGATTATACTTCTAAAAGCCTACTATAAATACCCTATAGTTAGACATTTAGGTTATATCTAGACCTATAACTTACTCTCTTAAGATTACTATTAGCCTAAAATGCTATTATTTATAGAATAATAGGTTAAGAACTATTATACCTACTAAAGGTCTAACCCTACTTAAGATATTAGATAGGGTATCTTAAGACCTTTATTAATATTAAAATAAGCTTAGTAATATATATCTATAGACTTTATTACTTACTTACTGCTAAGCGATAGATATAATGCCATTTTAATTATAGCCTACTGCCTAATAAAGATAAAATATATTATTACCTATAAAGGAACCTATAATATTAAAAATACTGCTTACTATTACCTATAAGAGGTATAGAAACTCTATAGCCTTTTATAGATAATTATATTAGACTGAAGACTCTAATTTATAGCTAAGTTTTAAAAGAAGCTTATTTAGTAGCTATCTATTAACTTACTACTATTAACTGCTTTCTACCTTAAGACTGATAGCTAAACTGAATGACTGAATGCTATATTGGAATAGTACCTAAGAGCTTATATATTATACCTATAAGACAATTAGAACTGATGGCTTCCTTTAGCTGAATTTACTGTAAATTCCTTAAAGTCTGAGATAATTAGTATATCTCTATTCTTTATAAACTATAGATTTTACCCCTAAATGGGCTTTAAGCCTACTATTACTATTAGAGGAACCCTAGCTATAAGAGATATTAAGAAATTTGCCTAAACTATAAAGGATATACTAAAGTACTTAAAATCTAAAAGTATAGCTATATAAGCCTATTATAAAGAATAAGTAAACCATTACTGTAGACCCGCTAGGAGATACTAAGAGGGAGACCTTATCTAGCTAGATGCCTGGAATATTAAGACCTTAAGGCTATAGAAGAAACTAAATTGGAAGAATATTAAACCGCTTAAGATAACTAAAGTTATCTCTCTATATGCCTATTAACTGGAACTGCCTAGCAGTATAAAGATATACCCTATATTCTATATAAACCTACTCCAGTCCACTGCTAATAATCTATTACTAGGCCAGAACTTAGAACCCTTACTACCAATTAAAGCTGAAGGAATAGAAGAATGGAAGGTTAAAGATATTGTAGACTCTTAATGGGATTAATAAGGCTAAAGAGGCTATCCCAAACTGAAGTATACTGTAAAGTAGACCGGCTATACTGATCCTATAGAGGTCTCTGCAGTATATATAGAAAATGCAGTAGAGATTATAGCCAACTTCTATAGAAGATACCCTAATAAGTCTAGACTACAGTAACCTATCTCAATGGAGCTTAATACTAGAGAGGGAGGTACTGTTATAGCTTAAGATTAGACCTGCCTACCCTAGACCCAACTGTAAGATAGATTACGTAGCAATAAGTCTTATTGCTATAACTTTAGTTTGACTGATAGTTAGATCCTGAATGTAGCTCCTTAAGCTACATCCTGTCAATAGAGCCTGACCTACCTGCAGTGCCTATCTGTAGTAATAGAACCCGTCCCGCCTGAAGCGTTCCCCTGTCTACCTGCAGAACGAGACTGACCCGTGACAGCCAGCCTAAAATAAAGCCTCTATACCTAAAAAATTTAGGTGCTTTTAAAATAGAGCCTATTATGTAAATCGGCTATTGCACTGTTAATAACTATATAAAGCAATAGCTGCCTTCTGTTACAGTTGGGGTTCAGTATATAGGTAGACAGAGAACGCTTTAGGCAGAATAGGGTCTATTGCTACAGATAGGCACTATAGCAGTAGGCTCTATTAATAAAATATAGCTTAAGGAGCTACATTTAGGATCTAACTGTCAGTTAAATTAAAGTTATAGCAATAAGACTTATTGCTATATAATCTATCTTACAGTTAGGTCTAGGATAGGTAGGTCTAATTTTAAGCTGTAATAATACCCCTCTCTTTAGTATTAAGCTCTATTAAGATAGATTACTATAGTCTAGACTTATTAGGGTATCTTCTATAGAAGTTAATTATAATCTCTACTGCATTTTCTATATATACTATAGGGACCTCTATAAGATTAATATAGTCAGTCTACTTTACAGTATATTTCAATTTAAGATAGCCTCCTTAGCCTTATTAATCCTATTAAGAGTCTATAATATCTTTAACCTCCTATTCTTTTATTCCTTTAGCTTTAATTAGTAATAAGGGTTTTAAATTCTAACTTAGCAATAGGTTATTAGCAATAAGCTAAAGTAGGTTTATATAGAATATAGGGTATATTTTTATACTGCTAGATAGTTTTAATTAATAGGTATATAGAGAGATAACTTTAGTTATCTTAAGTAGTTTAATATTCTTTTAATTTAATTTCTTCTATAGCCTTAAGGTCTTAATATTCTAAATATCTAGCTAAATAAAGTCTCCCTCTTAATATCTCCTAGTAGGTCTATAGTAACAGTTTACTTATTCCTTATAATAGGCTTATATAGCTATACTTTTAGATTTTAAGTACTTTAATATATCCTTTATAGTCTAAATAAACTTCTTAATATCTCTTATAGCTAGGGTTCCTTTAATAGTAATAGTAAGCTTAAAGCCTATTTAGGGGTAATACCTATAGTTTATAAAGAATAGAAATATATTAATTATTTCTAATTTTAAGGAGTTTACTATAAATTCAGTTAATAATAGCTATTAGCTCTAGTTATCTTATAGATATAATATATAGGCTTATAGATATTATTTTAATATAGCATTTAGTTATTTAATTTAACTATCAGTCTTAAGGTAATAAGCAGTTAATAGTAGTAAATTAATAGACAGTTATTAGGTAAGTTTCTTTTAAAATTTAGCTATAAATTAAAGTCTTCAGTTAGATACTATAGTCTATAAAAGGCTATAGAGTTTTTATACCTCTTTTAGATAGTAATAAGCAGTATCTTTAGTATTATAGATTCCTTTATAGGTAATAATATATTTTATTTTAATTAGGTAATAGGCTATAATTAAGATAGCATTATATCTATTATTAAGTAGTAGATATATAATAAAGTCTATTAAAATATACTACTAAATATATTTAAATATTAATAGGGGTCTTAAAATGCTTTATTTAGTATCTTAAGTAGGGTTTAATGTTTAGTAGATATAATAGTTCTTTATTTATTATTTTATAAATAATAGCATTTTGAGCTAATAGTAGTCTCAATAGAATAGGTTATATATATAAATATAGCCTAAGTATCCCACTATAGGGTATTTATAGTAGGCTTTTAATAAGGCAGTCTTTAGGGGGTTATAATTTAAAATATAGATATAGTCTTAATATAGTAACTTCTCTTAAATTATTTTATATTTAATAAGTATAATCTTTAGGTAGTATAAGGCCCTTTTTCTTAAGGCTTAAAGTATTAATTATAAGTCTTTATTAGCTTAATATCCTTTATTTAGTAAGCAGTTAATTTCCTTTAATAGCTCTATAGAAAGAGTTAATTCTCTTAATATTTCTAATAGTAGTCAGTCTTACTATATTAATTATTAAGTATAGGTTTATTTTACTCTTAAGGGTAGAAGTTTTTAATTTTCTTTTTTTAAAACTATCTAACTCTAATATATTAAGTACTTATCCCCCTCCTTAGGGAGATTTTCTAACCTCTTAATTAAAGTATTAAGCTTAACTCCTTACTTTCTAAATTAATATAAGATTTTAAAATTAAATTAAAATAGAAATTTAAACTACCTAACTTATTAGCAGTTTAGTAATTTAATTATTATAAAGTATTTTAAGTTCTTATAGTTTATAATTACTCTAATTAGTAAGAGTATTCCTTTTAATTTAAATCTCTATTCTTTAAAATAATAGATAATTACTATTAGTTCCTTATTATAGATCTTATAATTACACTCTATAGAAATATACTTCTTAAAAAAGAATACTATAGAGTATAGAATCCCTTTATTATTAGTTTATAATAATACTCTAATAGATATATAGTCTAAAGTATCAGTCTTAAGGATAATATCCCTAATCCAATTAAATAGATATAGAATTAAGGTAGAAGTAAAGGCTTCCTTTAGCTTATAAAAGGCTTTCTTATAGGTCTTATTTTATATAAAGGGTATATCTTTTTATATCAGTCTATTTAGGGGTACTATAAGCTTTAAGAAGTTATAAATAAACCTCTTATAGAAATTCCTAAAGCCTATAAAGGCTTATATATCTATTAAGTAGGTTAATATACTTTAATTCTTAATAGTCTTAATCTTAACTAGGTCTATTTTAATTCCTTCTTAATCTATAATAAGGCTTAGAAATTTAGTTTTTTTAACTAAGAATTTACACTTTATAGAGTTAATATATAGCCTTACTTCTTAAAGCTTTTAAAGTACTTACTTTAAGTACTCTATATATTTATCTTAAGTTTAACTATATATTAAGATATTATTAAGGTAAGCAATATAGAATATATCTAGATATTCTCTTAATATATTATTAATATATCTCTAAAATATTATAGAGGCTTTTATTATTCTAAATAGTATAACTAAGGATTTATATAATCTAAATTAAGTTTAAAAGGCTATTAAGTATTTCTACCCTTTTTTAATTTATAGGTTATTAAAGGTAGATATAATATCTATATAGGAAAAGTACTTTATTTTAAATAGATTATTTAGAGACTCCTTAATTAGAGGCAATAGGTATTAGTCTTTAATAGTAATATTATTTAGGGCTTTATAATTAATATAGAATTATAATCTGCCTCTTAGCTTCTTAATAAAGAGTATAGAAGAGGCTATAGGAGATAAGCTCAGTTTAATAAACCCTTTCTATAAGTTTTTATTTAGTTACTCTTATAGGGCTATTAGCTTATTATAAGATATACTATAGAGCGGACTAAAGGGCAGCTTTATACTAAGAATCAGTTTAATATAATAGTCTTTAAGTTAAT
Source organism: Fusarium brachygibbosum (assembly GCA_018886245.1). NCBI lineage: Eukaryota > Fungi > Ascomycota > Sordariomycetes > Hypocreales > Nectriaceae > Fusarium > Fusarium brachygibbosum. The sequence continues at coordinate 36,863 of MU249536.1, forward strand.
ATAGTAGTAATTTCTTAGCCTCTTTAAGTAAAAATATATCTTAAAACTCTTATAATTCTTCTAGCAGTTAGAATTCTTTAGGTTTATCTTAAAGGGCTTTATCTATCTATTTTAAATAATAGTAAAAAAGCAGTAATACTTTCTCTAATTATATAATTTAATAGCTTTAAGGGATATTAATAAGATATTCTTCTTCTATAGATATAATAAAATATTCTATTCTATTTAGTAAAAGAACTTCTTTAGAATATTCTATAGGGCCTTAATCTTTATTAGCTTTAGTAATATATTATAATAGTTTTAGTAATATTAACTACTAAAGGTAAAGGTATAAGTAATAAAGCCTATTTATAAGTTATATTATTTTAATTAAAGTATTCTTAATACTATAGAATAACTACTTAATTAGGTAATAAAAAAGACTATTTTCTTTTTATAATAATTACTAATATAGAGTTTAATATACATATAGTAAGTAATCTATATACTTTTAATAAAGTTACTATTAAAAACTTTTAATATAAACTTTTTTCTTAAAAATAATAATATTAAATTTTAAAATAGTATTTAGCTTTTATCTATAGATACTTTACTTTTAGCTCTACAGTCAGTTATAGTATAAAAGGGTATAAAGTCTCTTTTAACTATATTTACCTTAATAGGCAGTATTATTAAATTAAAGTATAAGTTATTTTTATCTTTAATTAAGATTCTATAGATAGCAGTAGTAAATATTTTAATCTTTAATATAGATATTTAGGTTTTTAATATAATTAGTATAGAGGTTAGAGCTTAATACTAACTTATAATAAGCTTACTCTATTTTCTAAGCTTTATTAAGAGCTAGATCTATTTATAATAGTAGAGAGTAAAGAGTATTATTAACTAAAGTAAGGCAGGCTATAGGTAAAGGCAGTTTAATAGAACTTAATAGATTAGGTATTAAGTTTAAAGCAGTCTTAAAGGTAGTAGCTATTAAAGCTATAATAAAAGTATTAGTTATTCTTCTATTAGGTATTTAGGTAATTATAATAGCATTAGTTACTTAAGTCTATAGATTCTCTAGCTGATTAGCAGTTCTTAAGGGAGCTTTTACCCCTCTAAAGGGATAATAATTTTCTCTTAAGCGTTAAGGGGGATTCCTTTAAAGAGGTATTATTCCTTTAGGGTATTATATATAGATTAATAGTAAAATAGTATTAATGATTTTCTAAATCTTATAGAAAGGCAGCTAGGGTATAATATTTATAGCTAGGAGGTAGATTATATATTAATATCCTATAGAGTTCTTAAGAGATAGTTTATTTTAAAAGGATAGAGAGAGCTTCCTTTAATATTTCTCCCTTTAGTATTAAGTATTAGAATTTAATAAAGAAGGTATTAAAGTCCTTATAGATTTAGTAGAAGTAAAACAGTTTAATATAGGCATTATTAATATAATTTAAGTCTCTAAAGGTATATTTTAATAGATTAATAATATTAAAATAGTTAGAGAGTTAGTATTCTCTAAACTTAATATATAATAAGATATAAGTATAGGCTTATTTATTTAAATAATTAGTTATATAAGATATTTAAATAAAGGGGATTAAGAATTAGTTATAATTAGCCTTTAATTTTAAATATATCTAAAAGATAAAGTAATATAGATTATTTTAATTACCTTTAAATTTATTAAAGTTAAGTAATTATTTAATAAGACTAATTAATTTAATAGATTAGAAAAAAGGTAAAGGAATTATTTCTATAGAAGCTACTATATAATACTTAATTAAAGTGTTAATCTTAAGGGTTTTATAGATAGTAAGTATAGTAAGTTAAGTAATATTAAGGGTATATTATTTAGCTAGATAGGCCTTAAAGATTTTATTATTTTTTCTCTTTAAGGCTTTAATATTTTATTATTTTAAGTATTTAAGCTATATTTATATAGTATTATATTTAGTAATAGCTTATTATAAGGTTTTCTCTTAATTCTAGTTAATATTATTTACAGTTTAGATCTAATCTTTAAGGTTAGAGATATAGTTTTAAGACTATTTAGTATACTTATAGATATTCTTAAAGTATTTAAACTAATTATTAAAGTACTTAAGGATATATTATTAGAAAGAGTCTATACTATTTAATAGGAATAGAGAAAGCAGTTAGGCAGTTATTACGTTCAGTATCTAATTGGTAGGAACTATATAGTATTACAGTTAGGGTTTAGTATAACATATTTGATAAGTGAGTGTTACAGACAAGTGAGTGTTATAAAAATCTCACTACTCTTTATTATCTACAGAATAAAACCACTATAACCTATCTAATTAATTAAAATCACTTACTATACTCTTCTCTAGATACCTTTAGAACTACCTAATAGGTCCTTACATTATATCCAGTCTTACTGCATATACTATATCACTGAATGCCCAGTCTGACTGACCTTCCTTAACTACTACTTCTCAATAATTCTGCAACTACTTATATATTAATATCTATCTAATTAATTACTTATAATGCATTCTATACAGTTATTAACCCTCCTTTCTATAATTTTATTCTTTTTACCCTCTGGTAATAGCTTAATATCCTATTTACCTCTTTAAGATTTTAAACCTAATCTCTTAATAAGACTACCTTATATATAATTGCAATTATTACTTTTATATTTAACTTAATAGCCTTAATTATTGACTCTAGGGAGCTACTCTTATGCCTAGTAATTCATTTAGTAAGGTATTTAGAGTGAGATTAAGCCTCTTTTACTGTCTTTAGGGTCTTTAAAACCTATAGACTTAATAGTTGGCTTGCCTCCCTGGGAGGCATTGGGGTTTATAGCTATATATTAAGCTTTAAAATGACAGTTTCTAGGTTAAGAGGATAAAGTCTAGCTCCTCTAAAAGCTCTCTAGATATTGCTTTCTATAAAGGTAGCTTAAAAAGCAGTATAAAAGGCTAGGAAGAACTCAGTCTTTAAAATATAGGTTATAAAGTATCTAATTAAATGCTCTATTTCTTAACTATAAGTATTCTTTAGTACTGAAAAATACCTAACATTAAGAGGCTAAAGTAAGTGGGATATATAAGGAGGTATATAAAGTGTAATAATCTTATAATCCTAACAGTATCTCTCAAAATCGGCTAAGTAGTGACTTTTATAACTATTAAGAATTAAGAGATAATAGAGACTAACTGATTGCTTAGCTATTAATTAATTAAAGTATTTTAACTACTTAAGACCTAGGTTATTATTTATCTAGCTATTTTAGCTTATTATAATAATCTAATCGCTAAGGAGGTTACTTTTTTAATACTAATTTATAAAATAATATTAACTTAAACTAATAATAAATAGTGGGATTAATTGACCTTTAGTATTTATTATTAGAATTACAGTAATCTATTTATAGTTTCTAAGCTAGACTGATTTTAGTCTTCTTTACCTTTTTAAGCCTATAATAACTATTCTGAACTGTATAAGGCCTATTATAAAGCCAGTCTTATTAAAGTTCTAGATATTATCTAATTGGATACTGTATTTTGCAATTGTATTCTCTATAAGTTAAAACTAGCTATAAATAATATCTAGATCTTTACATTTAGCTCTCTAATAGTTATATCTTTAAAAGATATATATCTTTAGCTTTAGTTATTACTTAATGAAGTTATAAGCCTAGCGCTTACTAATAGGTAATATATTGCAGTCAGTAAGTAGAGAATTAGCTATTTCTTCTATAAAATGCAGTTATAAGGGAAATCCTTATAAATCTAAATTAAAAATAAATTAAACTATTATCTATTCTTCTAGATTAGATAGTTTTTAAGAATTGGGGATATAATTGTATTGCAATTAAATGCTATCTTAATGGTAATATAAGGTATAATAGTTTACCCTATAGATTATTGCGATGCATTAAGTCTTTAGATTGAGGTTATTCTAAAGGGTAAGAAAGATAAGAAGGATTCTAGCTTTATTTGAAGACTGTAGTATATTGGGTTGTTAAGAAATAACTGATTAGATAGTGAAGATATAAAGTGAGGGATTTTTGTAATACTCGCTTGTCTGTGACACTCGCTTATTAAACACGTTATAGGTAGATAGAGAATACTTTAGGCAGAATAGGGTCTATTACTATAGATAGGCACTGTAATAGTAGGCTCTATTAATAAAATATAGCTTAAGGAGCTATATTTAGGATCTAACTGTCAGTTAAACTAAAGTTATAGCAATAAGACTTATCGCTATGTGATCTATCTTACAGTCAGGTCTAGGGTAGGCAGGTCTGATCTTAGGCTTTAACACCTTCTAGTGAATATAAGGACTAATATAAAGCTTATAACATACTTAATAAGCGGCCCGACCGGACAAGCGGCCTGACTAAAAATCCCTCACTTTATATCAATACTATCAGATTAATTAATTATTAATAACTATAAATGTCTTAACCTTTATCTAAAGCTAGGGTACTTCTTACTCTTTAGGCTCTTTAAAATGACCTAAAGCTAAGTATGCAATACACTTCTAAGATATATAAGGTTAGATATAGTACCTTATATAACCGGAAGAATAGCATTCTATTAAGATACAATATTATAGTTAAATTACAGAATCTATCTAATTAGGAAGAGTAGATATTACTTAAGTCTCTCCTTAACCTAAATACCTAAGGGCTTCCTCTTTAGATATATATTATTAAAGAAATAGCTAATTGACTTCTTACTAATTGTAATGCCTAATTAGTTAGTTAGCGCTAGGCTATTAATTTTATTAATTAATAACTAGATCTTAAAATGAGATATCTATAGAGGTATAACTATAAGAGATCCTTATATAATGATCTAACTATTATTTGCAATTAGTTTAGGCTTATAGAGAATATAATTGCAAAATATAGTATCTATATAGATAATATTTAGAACTTTAATAAGACTGGCTTTATAATAGGTATAATCTCAATTAGGAAGGTAGTTATAAAGGTATAGAAGAGTAGAAAGCTAAAATCAGTATAGCCTGGAAATTAGAAATAGGTTATAGTAATTAAAGGGATTAATATAGTAGGCTGGGCTATCCTGCTATTTATTATTGTTATAGGTAAGCATTACCTTTATAACTAGTATAAAGGAAGCAGCCTTCTGGCTAATTAGGCTATTGCTATAACTTAAAATGGATAGATAAATAATGAAATAGGTCTTAAGTGGCTTAAGTACTTTAATAAGCATACAATTAACCGATCAGTCAGTTAATATTGCCTTCTGATCCTTAATAGTTATGAAAGTTATCGCTTAGCTGACTTTAAAGCATACTGTAAGGAAAAGAAGATTATTACACTCTGTATGCCTATTTATACCTCTTATCTACTCCAGCCTCTTAATATTGGGTGCTTTAGGCCGCTTAAAACGGCCTATAGTTAAGAAATTAACTGTCTAATTAGATACTCTATAAATTATATTATTAAGTCTGAGTTCTTTCCTACCTTTTATACCGCTTATTAAGCTACTATTATAGAAAGCAATATTAAGGGAGGTTTTAGGGGGGCTGGGTTTATTCCTTTTGATTTAGAAAGTGTAATCTTAAAGCTTGATATATAGTTATAGACTCTAATGCCGCCTAAAGAGGATACCGGCCGGGCTTAACTTTAGACCCTAAAGACACTAAGGACGGTTAATAAGGCTGATTCTCATTCAGAATACCTTTAGAGACGAATTAGAGTATATAAAAGTAGCTCTCTAGAGTCTATTATTAACGCTATTAAGTTTAATACTAAGGCATTAAAGGATAATATACAGGAGATAGCATTACTATAGGCTGAGATTAGGGAGCTTTAAGATTAGAATATAACCCTTAGTTAGGTAAAAAGGGTTAAAAGGACCTAGCTATAAGATAGCGGTAAGACAACTGTAGGGAATAGTTATAGTCAAATTGATTAGATAGATATAGATATATAGGTAGTAGCTAAATCCTTAAGAAGTAGTGGTTAAGGAAGGTCAGTTAGACTGGGCGTTTAGCGATGTAGTATATGCGGTAAGACCGGGCATAATGTAAGGACCTGTCAAGAGGCAGTAGAGGTCATTAATAAAGAGGATAGCAATTAGTTTTAATTAATTAGATATATTGTGGTGTTTTTATTAGTATTTTATTTAAGAAGGTTGAGATTTTTAGTTAGGCCGCTTGTTCGGTCGGGCTGCTTATTAAGTACGTTATACCTATTATAATTAGCTGTAAGCATTATAAGGTTAATTATACTATTCAATTCAATATTATTACTAAGGTATAGTCCTATAAGTTTCTATATTGCAAGTATTTAAGAAAGGTAGTCAATATAACCCTTATAACAGAGGTAGACCTGGACAAGAGGCTGAAGGATCGAACGAAAGCTATGCTGGAGAGCAATTATGTTCTGCCTTCTGATACCGGTAACTATCATCCGACCGCAGCTTATTATTCACTCGGCTATATGCTTCAGCAGACCTTAAACGGAACGACAAGGATGCCATATTTCAATATGAATTCAAGAATACTTATAACACCATTGGTTAATTAAATCAATTACCTCCCAGTCAAGAACTTCAGCCAAGCTATCAGAGATATGTATGAGAAGATAATAATCTCATTTTTAGCAGATCCCTCCTTCATAGTAGTATCATAGGCTTTAAATAGTAAACCATCAGGCGCTATCAAGGGCGGACCATCAACTGCCTATCCCTGCCGCAAATAACATTACATCACAGCATTCGAGTACAATAAGGCTCAACTACTTATTGTATATGCGGCGAGCCTGACGCTAGCTATTGCAGTCGTTTCAATTGGAATACATACATATCGTGAAGAAGGTACAATGCGTGATATGAAGCCATCGTCGATTATAGAAGCTTCGCGAGCGTCGGATCTTCATGAATTGGTCGCAAAAAGGGAGGTGAAGATCGGTTACGGCCTTGTACAAGAAGAGGCAGGCAGGAGTGTCAGGAGCTTTGGCGTGGAAGGAAACGTAACACAGCCTTGAAGGCCACGGACATGATCACAGAGTTCAGTCATGAGTTATCTTACATAGTGTACTGAATGTAGCGGCTTGATTATAACTGGTCTCTCTTGACCTGACATCGTTGTTCCCGAAAGCTCTTGACTTGCACCGGAATGCATTTGGGTTCTTTCCTATCCTCAGAACAAGTGGTTCTCTAAGCTTTCTGTAAGCTCGCTATAGTAGCTAGTGTTATTAGAGCCTTTCAAGAGATTCTATCGAGCGGCCAGGGCCATCAGTGTTCCAAATATTGGGCCTCCTAATAGATCCAGTATACCATAGAAAACAGCTTCTTCAGAGGGGGATATCACGTTACCACCTTCACTTACCCCCCATGCAACACCGTAGCCTATCCAAATTACCGTCATCATTGTACTACATTGAGCATATTTGCGACTCAACTCAGGTCCTTTAGCCGCCGCGGCCTTTGCGCCAATGAAGGCGACCTGGTAACCAATGCCACCACATGCGATAGCCCCGTAAAAGCTACCACAGGTCAGCATCATCAGCATTGTAATCCTTTAAAGCACTTACTAGTAAGCCCATTTGTAACTGGTTGGAATGACTGCGCCACCGAGCCCAGTAGCAATCACAACGAGGTCCAGGAACACTTCGACTAATATGACTTCAATGGATGCAGAGACCAATAAAAACAACTCGGTCATTAGGAGCGGAGTCGCAATAAACCTTGGTCATGTTAGAAGAACAATGATTTGACGGGTTTCGGGTACTTTACCATGAGAGATAGCGAACCCAGAATATTTGGCGCGTAGGATGTGGTCCTGAAAGCGTAGTTATGGGGTCGCGAACAAATTCCACCTCAACGGCAACCCAGCCCATATCAGCGGCCATAGCGAAGTAGCACATTGAGATAACATAGCAGCTCATGGCAGTCAGGAAGCATACAGTCGACAAGAGTTTCTTAGTAGCTGATACGGCGATAATGGCGAACGCAATTGCGAACAACGCGGTGATTGCTGTCACAGACCAGCACCTATATGCCTGTTAGTAATGCTGTTGACGGTGTTCTTCTCACTTTGACATCACTCGCCATGATTTACCCCAGTCTGATATTATGATGTCCGCCGAGTCCATTGTTCAAATGTAGCCGTAGTAATGTGAGGCTTGTGAGAATATCACCGTCTATGCTGGTATGATTACATCAACGGACGTTGTTGGCGTCCTATGCAATGCAAAAGAAACTACAAATCGAAGTGCTCGACGAGTAAAATAACGAAGTGGACTGCTCTTAATACAAGGTCTTGATCCACTGACCCAGTTTGACAAACAGCTCAAACCTGGGCTTCTCAAAGCGTGTCAATCGCCTGCTTTAGCTGCATCTAACGGAACAAATTTTCATTTAATGACTATTACGAAACTAGTAATTCTGTCTCATGCACCCTGACTTGTACACCGCTACTTCAAAGCTATTTTGTCAAGCCCCTGGCCCCTTGCAACGACAGCGTCCTGAGACATAACCAGTTAGCTTGATGCAATGTCTCACAACCAAGACTATAGCTTTGCGCCGCGAATTGAATAGTGTACGTACCAAGAGAGGCTCCGGTGTCCAGGAAGACAAAAACTTGACAAGTAAACTTTTCTCACCTCTCCAAATTGTACCTGACTTGCTACGGCCAAGTATGTCTGGCAGTAGAGAAGAAGCCGCATCAGATGCAGTGCAGCCCTTGGGTCCGATATCACCATTCCGCCAGCGTAAAATTGTATCACGGATAGTGGAATATCGAGACCTAGGAGGAAGCACCAGACTGAGCTTGTTGTCGTTAAAGCCTGTGCAGACAATACCGAGCACGACGGTGGTCACAGAAATGCCAAAGGGCGCCAGTTCAAGACGTAATGTGTCTGAAATGACCGTCATTGCTGCTTTTGACGAGGCATAAATTCCTAGAGCCGTGAGAGAGTACACTGGTTAGTCAATTGCTGTAGTCATTGAGGGCATCTCAAAACACTTACCCATCCATGGTATATGCAAAACGGTAGAAATACTGCACATGTTCACCAGTCTTCCTTTCTTCATAATCAATAGGTCCGCAAAGGACTGGACGACTCTCAGAGGACCCCAGACGTTTGTCTCATAGACTTGGTGAGCCAGCTCAAAGTCAGCGTCGAGAAGTGGTACTGTATATCCAAGCCCTGCGTTATTCACTAGAACGTCCAGACCGCGGTCACCCCTGGCTTTAGTGGCATTCGTGACGGCGGTAGTGGCGGCAGTTATAGACTTTGAAGAAGTCACATCCAACAGCAGTGTCGTTACGTTGGGGAGATCGGCCAACTCGGAAGGGATCTTGCTCAGGTTTCGTGCCGTTGCAAATACACGGTGGCCCTTGTTAGCAAGTGCCAGTGCTATGGCAGCACCAACACCACCAGCCGAGCAGCCTGTGACGAGGATAGTTTTGCACTCTATCTCCGTTGACATGTTGAGTGATGAAAATGTGAACTCACAGTCGCAGTGGAAGCAGGCCGACAACTGTGACTGAATAGTATTTATGGAGTAGTACAAGGCTCTGCATATACAAACCTTTCACCCCCTTTTATTATATGCCCACGGCCGTCCAGCGCATTATAGGCACGGCACATGACAATGAGTGAAAAGACTTGCATGATAAGACAGTGACCGGATCATCACCTGTTCTGATACAGCCGGTCTTGGCGATGCAATAAAGCATGGCCCAGGACATCTCGTGTGGGACCGTGGAAGACCATTGGTTATGTGCTGCTGTCTGAGACATAGCAATTTTAGTGCCAGGCCACACGGTATTGTATCGGCTTGCGTAATAGCGTTCTTAGGTCTCAGCATATTAGAAGCTTGCCGTTCATACAGTAGCCCTACTTTCAACCTTCGATCTGATAGATAACGTATTTGACAAATTTTGCAATACTCTCTACGCATGTCAATAACCACAAGGAAGATGATGCTATCTCTGGCCTTGCTTAGTCATATAGTAGCGGTGTGATTCAAGCTAGAAAAGTAGTTCTGAGACATGAAATGGGAGAAGTGGCGTAGCTGAGTATAATGGCGATCTTTGACTGACTTGAGACCAATCTTGCTTTCAATTTCCATAGTCTTCTTGTATGTATTTAATGTGACAAGCTTTAGACAATGTCTACTTTTGGTTTTTGTAGATGATCGCCACTGCATGATGCCAAATGAAGGAATGATGCACACGCCCTATGCATGCATTAGATAGTGCCTTTAGCCCCAATATCAAAGCTACCAAAGCGCTTGTTGTTCAATCACACCGCGAAGTTGTAGGTTGAACTTGTTGCTGATCTCTGTTTGGTGAAAGTTATAGTCCATATCTCACCAACAACATGATGAGGATCAACATTCGTAATTATTCGTAACTTCATGGGATGTATCTCCTTGGTAATACACCAAGCTTAAAGGATCGACGAAGTCCTACCCCCGATGAGTTTTGACGGGACGCTGATTCATGATTTCGTCCTCAGTAAACCAATTCCCATGCAATCCATATGGCACTCGCTGAGGTATTCGGACCCGCGTCACGACCTCCTTCATTGACTTTGCATCAATTACCCACAATTCGCTCCTCCCATTATCTGGTGCATTACCCAAGGAATCGAGTTGTGCTTCATAAAAGGTGAACGTCAAAAGCCACCCATCATCCTCCGAAACACCGCCTTGGCGCGGTAGAAAAGTACACTCTTGGGCGTACCAGCGAGATGGCATCGGAAAGATTTGAATCGTGTCGTCTGGGTCCTGCGACGATAAGATTTCCCCAACTGTTCTGTCATCAACATACCCTGACACAGGAGGGTTTGCGATACCCCTTGTTATCAAGTTGTGGACATTGACCTTCACTAGACTGCCGATCTTGAACGACTTTCCTCGCTGATGGGAAGAGTCGCCATTGCCGACTGAGCAGCCATAAACAAAGTTTGTACAGGACATAACAAGATGCTTCGGAACATGGGGAAACTCGAAAGGTATGGCACTTAGTGCCCATTGTTGAGATATGTATCTTTCGTTTCCACAGACCGAGAATTTGTAATAATACAGTGTGCATTCGTCTTGCTGTACAGCTTGATCGCTCGGTACGGGAATATCAGCAGCTTCAAACATAATTGATGGGCCTGTTAATCGACAGACGAGCATGTTGACATCCGGATACAGATTATTGATTTCGGTGGGCGTATCCCAGGTGTCGACGGTGTGAAAAATGCAACAAGCATCTGTAGAGAGCCATTGCACTTCTTGCGGCATGTGTCGCGGGAATATGCCGAACCGAGTCTGTCCTCGCGGATCAAAGGATATGGCTGGTCTGCTTGACAACAGTCTCATGGGGTTCAATGATAATGGCATATCAATTATGATGGTATGCTGTCGGGAAACTCCTAGGTCGTGCATTACCTTTGGTGATAGTATGCCTGGCACTCGACGGTTGAAGGTCTGCGTGCCCAAAGCGTACTTTCTGTTTTGCCCATTCAAGAGAGAATATTGCACAAATGGCCACACAAAAGTTGAATGAAACAGCCTCATCTCTCCCGTAACAGGATCGATATGTGGCTGTAACAGAGTCAGCTTCGGACAACAGCATTGTTACTTGTTTTCACTTACATGCCCAGTAGTCCATTCCCGGAAGAAACCCAGAACCCCAGTGCCCCCGAATTCAGGCTGCAGGTTATAATCATGACACTCAGAGGATTCCCCTTCAACGCGGCAACCGTTGAACCACCCTACCGTCTGGAGACCGGGAAGCAAAACTCGCATTGGTGGACCGCTTTCACATGTAGCCAGCACACGACCTTGATGGCATACGATGTTGGTATTGGCGACACTGATTCTCTTGATGGGAAACTTCGATGCCCTCCAGAACGAACAAAGAACTGCCCAGATATTGTTGAGAACTCTCGTAATAACTGTCCATAGCGTTGCATCTGGGTTTAATAGTGTTGCCATACATAACAGGATCGGCCTTTGAGCTTCTGCGGTTTGAGTCTCAGCAATAAATACATCTGTTCTGACATATTCATTGCTGTAAAGTGCTTGTACACCAGTATCAGATGCTTTTCGGTTACAATATACAGAACTAAGCATTCCCTGCCCATCGAACCAATGCATTTCACGATTGGGCGAGGAGTGGCTCAGGGGATTGCCCCCATTTCGCACATACTGGCCACCGATCAACTCATCGGGTATCTTTCCCTCGATTTCGCATATCTCAAAAGAGGTCTCTTTCTTGGTGGGTGCGAAGTTTCCCTGGAAATATCTTGCAATTCGAGAGTTAGTTGTTACCAATACATAGATAGACTTGTAGCTCACGGGTGTTTTGGAACACTCTTGTTATTGTTCATAGCTATATTGATGTTCTTTTCACTTTGGCCTTTGACAGATCAGAGATAACAGTCACTTAATAAGCTATCCAAGGAACGTGCAAAGGGCTATCCTTTTCCGTTTCTGTTATAGTTCTGTACAAGCAGCTACGCAATATCTAGCTAGAGGATCAACCTGGATAGTATCTTGTCTCAGACTATGATTAGCCACTGGTCCACGTATTAACAATTACATACCGGCTTTTCCCTGCAATTATTATCGTATAAATTGCGGATAGATGCGTCATCGTGAAGATGTCGCTGAGTTCGGCTTGAGGCGCTGCCAGGGCCTATCACGTAATGGTGGGCCTGTCACAATATCCATGTTGCAGGCCTGGTATTGCACTTCCAATCCGAGGTCTGTGCCTTTTGGACAGGTCGATTCCTGCTTGGGAAGTATGGTGCATCCCCCATTAGTTAAAAAAGATCCTTGGCAGTAACGACATTCATGTCATAATATTGATTCGTCAATCTTATCATCCTTCATCCGAGTGATGGTTACTGGCCCTCGAACTCCAGCCTTCACGTGGCCGGTTTAGCATTTGCCATTAGTCACTATGCTTTCTCACGATGATTGTGGTAAATTGAACTTGTTTAGTGGAACTTACTTACGCCGAAACTTATACTGCCATCGATGATGACTTTCTCATTCTGCTTTATGGGTAAGTTGAGGTTGAAAAGCCGTGGGGAAATGGCAAAGAATAGGTCAGAAGGCACGCGCCACAGTAAGGAATATGTCCTAACAACCACAAGCTTCGAAACTTGCCACCGAATGTAGCTGCGCAAGACATTATGCCTAAGTTGCAGACGCCTTTAGTACAGGTTGGATCTTATTCTTAAGTATGTGAAACTACCTGAACTTACAATCTTTAGCGATACTTATCAGAATAAATTGACGTTTTGCACTTTCTTTTCAAGGAGAAATCCACAGAAAGAGTACTCCAGATATATTAAATACTTGTGAGAACGGTGAGAATATCAGCCTATTGCCAAGTCTGACCCCTAGTGCTGAAGTCAATTTGGGGTAGGCCTAACCTCAGTGGTCAGCCGCATTCATTCCAAAATAAAGGTGGCGTGGGAATTTGGTCACTTGTCACGTTCGGTTATTGCATCCGATGATGTCCAGCCGTTCCCGGCTTCAGTTCCGGTGACAACAAAGGAACTTCGATGCCTAAACCTAACTCCTTTCCTACATTTATACATCGACGTGTCTTGGACGACAGAGAGAGAAACGACACACAGCATCATCCCGTCACGGCCTTGCTGACCCTTGGCATACATACCCAGCAAGTTACGAGCACGTCAAGTCCTGTTCAACATGGAGACGGAAGAGCCAGTCAAACCTAACTCTCTGTTTTCGTTCCCTGCCAACTCCCGTCGTATCGACCCCACAAAGATGCGCACCGCTACTTTGAAACCTGATGGCTCAAAGAACAACAACGATCGAGTAGACATCGGACCAACTCCGCTGGCGTTCAGTGAGTGGCAGCATCTGGGCCTCCAGCCGCCTCATCTGCCGACCATGCGCGCGTATCGCCTGCAGCGCATTTGCGATCAATTGAGAGCCCGAAACCTCGGAGGTATCCTGCTGTTCGATCCTTTGAACATTCGTTATGCCACCGACACTACCAATATGCAGTTGTGGACAGCGCACAATCCCGCCCGGGCTTGTTTTGTCGCGGCGAGCGGTTACATGGTGCTGTGGGATTTCCATGGCTGCGATCATCTCTCCGTTCATCTGCCTCTGATAAATGAAATACGCTCCGGTGCTTCTTTCTTTTACTTTGAAACGGGCAACCGTACCGATGAACACGCTGTGCGTTTTGCCACACAAGTTGACGAAGTACTCCGAAAGCATGCTGGAAACAACCGTCGACTAGCGGTAGACCGCATTGAGGTTGCCGGGCTACGTGCGCTTGAAGTCCTAGGAGTAGAGGTCTGCAGTGGACAGGCCGTCACCGAGCACGCGCGGATGATCAAGGGACCTGATGAGATCCGGGCTATGCGCTGTGCTATCGCTTCCTGTGAAGCTGCGCTCGATGAAATGCGTCAGGTCATGCGCGCCGGCGTTACCGAAAATGATGTCTGGGCTGCTCTGCATGCTGGTAATATTCGTCGTGGTGGTGAATGGATCGAAACTCGTCTTCTCAGTTCCGGACCTCGCACCAACCCTTGGTATCAGGAATGTGGTCCCCGCATACTTCGCGACGGAGACTTGGTGGCTCTCGACACTGACCTCATTGGTGTATACGGTATGTGCGTGGATGTATCGCGTACCTGGATTTGCGGCGACCTCGAGCCCACAGCAGAACAGAAACGTCTATATCGTATCGCCCATGAACATATCACCACCAATGCCAAAATGATCAAACCTGGTGTTAAGTTCACCGAGCTGACACGCAATGGCCATCGTCTCCCTGAAAGCTGCCGCGCTCAGCGCTATAGCGTGATGTTCCATGGTGTGGGCTTGTGCGATGAGTTTCCGTGTATCCGTTACCCCGAAGACTTTGATTCATACGGCTACGAAGGAGAGCTGCAGGCAGGTATGGTGCTATGCGTTGAGGCTTATGTTGGTGAAGTCGGCGGCAAGGACGGAATCAAATTGGAGAACCAGTTACTCGTGACCGATACAGGCTATGAAATACTGACTCACTACCCATTTGAAGAGAGTTTCCTGCGCGATTGATCCAGAGTCGTTAGGTGCGCATAGTTCGGTGTGAGTCGAATTTTGTTTGTATAGTCCAAATAAAGGAAAAGAATGTTGAAATATATGTTGAGAATTGCAAATAGGCTATAGGCTAATAGAGTATGTTTCTTGTGTAGCCTGTTCGCAAATGAAACTGAGAACTATTATAGAGACTACGCATCGGCTTCGTGGTGGAGGAGCCTATCGATTCACTCGGTTGTCCTCATGTGCGGTTTTTCGTAGCTGCTGTACAACTGTTGCAGCTAATCAAGTATACCCACTAGTTCATCGCTGTATCTAACTGTTTGGGGGGGTATAGCAAGGGACGGTTGCAGTCCGAGTCCCCCGTCCTACACGGCTTGGCTTTGAGTGATGGAGAATGCAACGTTGGACGGACGTTCTATGGATACAACAGTCGAACCCAGCCAAACCCAGTCAAATCCCTGTGAATCGGTTGGTTCAAGCTTAGCGGTGAAACTGATACCCTTGTTGTGGATAATGTCGAGAAAGACTCATCTCCTTCAGCGAATACCCACAACAGCATCATCGTGTATGCAAGTACGCGACGTGTCACCAACATACTCTATGGCTTACCCTGCCTCGCTTGTATGGTATGATTTCCCCGCACAGAAGCAGCGTCACTGTGGGCTCGTGTGACAGTGGCGGACAATATTCCCCCGCCATCGTGGAGATAAAGGCAAAGTCTGATCCGTGTTTCAACAGAAGAGTGAGGTTTAATTACTCGGCTACCGCAGTTCCAAGGCAGAGCAAAACCTTCCAGACGCTTCCTGTCCTTCCCTGACACACTTCACGGTTAGCCATGACGACAAATCACACTTTCCATGTCGGACAGCCCGTATCGGGGCCTCTACACGATCTCTTCCAAATCGTCCCCTCTACCTATTTATTACTCTTCGTTGTCCCTGTCATTACATGGTTGCTCTGGACTGTTAACTCGTATCTCTCGTCGCCATTGAAGAAGTACCCGGGCCCATTCTTTGCAAGTAAGCGTGACACATCTGTTGGATATGGAAGAGACTAGTTCACCTTTCTCTGGTCCCCTCTCCCTCCATCTCTTTCTTTCTTCATAAAGAACTCTTTCCTTTCGAAGTGTTATTGATCCTCGTAAAGAATTCACCAGGTTATGGTACTTGTACCAAGTTTCCACCGGTGACTCTCATCTCGTTCTCGAAAGGCTACACAAAAAATATGGACCAATCGTGCGCATCACCCCCGGCATTATTGACGTTGATATGCCCGAGATTATCAAGACCGTCTTCAACACTAATAACGACTGGTTGAAGGTAAGTTCTAACAACAAGGAATGCCAGCATCCTGATACTAAGCAAGGGATCCAGACACCGTTTTACCATGGTAGTAGTGCTCTTGTCAATGGACAGATAGTACTGAATCTCTTCAGTCAAACCGATCCTGTTAAGCATAAAAAGGAACGACAGCCGATTGCCAAATTTTACTCAACCTCTGGTGTCACCGCACTAGAACCGCACATAAATAAGGTCATCGACCAATTATGCCAACAGTTGGAGGAACGCTTCATCGATGGGCATAATGCCGGTAAAATCTGCGACATCGGCCAATGGATCTCATTCTGTAAGCCTATATATCCATTTTCATTTGACACACCGTTCACTGACTAGTCGGTTACTTGGTATTTAGATACATGGGATGTTGTTGGCGCCGTGACCTTCTCCCAGCCTATTGGTTATCTTGAGAAAGGGTACGACTTCGATGGGACCCTTCACAATGCTGATAAGGCAATGGACTATTTCTCCATCGTGGGTACGATACCGCTCTTGGATCGGGTTTTAGACAAGAACCCTATTTGTCACATCGGCCCTCCTGGTTTCAATACTATCGCTGGCATCTCGGTTAAGCACTTGGTGGACAGGTACCAGGGTAACGACAAGGACTACCATGACCCTGAACAGCCCGACTTCCTGGACAAATTCATTGAGGTCAAGAATTCGAGGCGAGATGAGGCGGATGATTCCCAAATCATTTCATGGTTGATGGTCAACATGATCGCTGGAGCCGACACCACTGCTATTACCATCCGAAGTGCTCTTTACTTTGGGCTCAAGCACCCACAGTGCTGGAGGCGACTCACTCACGAGATCCGGGTGGCAGTCTTCGGAAACGAGTTACCAGCATACAAGAATGTAAAGGCCTTACCATATACAGATGCCGTCATTCGGGAGTCGCTGCGCATGCTTCCGGGTGTCTCAATGACTATGGAGCGTTATGTCCCCAAGGAAGGGTTTACTCTCCCCAACGGCGACTTTCTCCCTGGTGGCACCATCATGGGAATGAACCCATATATCCTGGCCCGAAACAAGACGGTCTATGGCGAGGATGCCACTGAGTTCCGACCTGAGCGCTGGCTACGCAATGAAGGAGAGGGCGAGCAAGATTTCCAGAAGCGCTTACTTTTGATGAACCAGGCAGACCTCTCTTTTGGGGGCGGTAGCCGCATCTGTATTGGGAAGCACATAGGTCTTTTCCAAACGTATAAGGTTCTTGCTAGGTTGGTGACATTGTATGACATCGAGCTGGCAGATCCCGAGAAGGAGTGGAAGGTAATTAATAGTTGGTTCCCTCGCCAAGAAGGACTACAAGTCCAACTCCGCAGGAGGCTTGCACAAGTAGCACCTTAACTTGAACTTTACTAGTATATCTCCCTGGGGATAGATCAAGGTTATACATGTAAGAAATAAGTAGCACCTTGGCCAATGATCTGATATACAGTGAAAAGGAACTACAAGAAATCCCAGGACATCTGGACTTTCGCCGTGGTCTTCTTGGTAAGATCTAGGTCTCAATAAGCTCTAGGAATCCATCGATTTATACCTTTTGACCCTTTTACAAGAAGATGCTGGGAGGAGTGCTAGGGAATTTGACGTGGAGTGCACAGACAGAATCACGCAGAATAATTCCAGCTTATAGGGGCTTGTTTTAGATATAGTGGTACAGTTGCTGGCTGCTATCCCGATGCGCTTAAACTGAAGGGGGGATTGCCACAGCTATCAACAGGTTATAGACATGTTAAGGTTGTGTATCACAACTGGGCAGTGAGACGACTCGATATAACATCAGCTGATGGTTTCAATTAATTAGGGATCAAGACTAAGTACAAGAACTGCAAAGTGAAACAAGAAAATACATAGACAAAGGGAAGTTTCCGGTTGCGGCCGGGTCCGATGGCATCCAAACATAACCCTCCACTCTCTCCTGGCGTGCCTCTCCACTATGATGTCGACTCATGGTAATTTTTACGTTAGGTTTTCTTCCTTTTGACAGTTCCTCCATTGATTGTCCAAACTCATCAAGGTATGCAAAGCTTGCGTGTCGGGGTAAGACGCTCAGAATGTCTTGACAGAACCCTTATTGCTACTGAGAAAGTCCCGGAGAGCGAGCTTGCTGCTCCCAGCCTTGGCGGGAACAGCGGTGGTAGAAAGGTTAAGAAGAAGTGGCATGAACTTGTGGACAGCCTGCTTGGCATCGTGAAGGCAACTGGGACCAACCTTCTGAATGACATATTTGATGAAGTCAAAGATAATATCAACCTGAGGAATCTCAGCATCAATTGGGATGACCTTCAGAGCTTGGAGCTTCTTTTGCGGAAGGTTTGAAAGGACCTGATAGGCGACATCCGCCATGATAGCACGCTGAACGAGGACACGAGTGGCTTGGACATCACCAGTCGACGGGGTGACTCCCTTGTACTTCTCGAGAAGCTTGGGTGTGGTCTCAGACACAGCAGTCTTTCCGGCCTGGGAAGCGATCTGCCCCACAGCAGTGACGGCACTTCGAAGAACGGGTCCAAGGGAAGAAAAGACATCCTCACGACCGGGAAGAAGGAGTGTGGGCCCGAAGAGACCCTTGATAAAGGACATAGTACTCTCATTAGCGGGGAACTGTCGAATACCAAGGTTTCGGCGCTTCAGAGACTTGGCTGTGCTAGTCTGCTCAATATCATCTCCCTCGTGATACTCAATGATACATCGAGCAGCTTCGGCAAGGTAGGGGGCAAGAAGCTGAGAAAGCTGGTCGACTTCAGGGGCGTTGGCGGTCCAGTTCTGCTTCATGCTAGCAACAACCTCATCCAATTCCTCGGACTGCTCTATGGCGAGTACAGCCTGGAGAGAGGCCTCGGCAAGCAGAGCACGCTCTGAAACACCAGGGAGCTTGGTCGACTTGCCGCTGGAGATAGTCTCTGCTCCGGTGACGTGGTAGACAAGAGATCCAGCAACAACACTGACGAACTGACCGACGTCGTCAATGAGTGAAGATTCGATGTCGAGAGTCTTGGTGTCGATCTGCGAAATAGTCTTGATAGTTTCATAGAAAGGGTGAGACTCTTCAGGAACGGAAGTGTCGGGTGTTTTGATGATCTCAACATTGACGTAGTCGTTTTCGGAAACAGGTTCGGCTGCAGGGATAGGGATCTCGACTTCGGGGATGGGCTCAGCTGCAGGGACAGGGAACTCGAATTCGGGCTCCTTGACGGGAGGCTCTACGCAAACATGAACAGGAGCCTCGGTTTGTGTGACGTTTGACACCGGTTCAGGTTGAGCGATGGGTTCAGGGACTTGCGTCTCCTCGCTGGTGTAGTTGGTACCAGCAGTAACGGTGGCGGGAGCTTGTTCGACGGGCCGTTCTGTAGATATTTCTTAGTAAGTTCAACAGCAAAGCACTCGATCCTGACTAACCTTCAGTTGGAGCAGTCTCAACACTCAAAGTAGGAGGTTGAGCGACCTGGATAAATGCAATATCCCGCGAACGCCTGCCAGAATCCTCGGCCCAGTCGGCAGAGAAGACAACACGTTGACCATATCGCGGCTGGGCGTCAGAAGGCCCACGTCCGAGATGTCCGATATAGCAAGTGACTTGCTTTGCAGCACCAAGGTGGTATTCAGCATCATAGACGGCTTCGCTGCCAGTGACCACGAGTTCAGGACTGACAAGCAATCCTGTGCTGGTCTTCCAGACGGAAACACCTGTCAGTTTATTCGCAAATCGCGCCTCGATCTTGACGAGACCTTCAAAGAGAAGGATTTAGTGAACAGTTCCGACAAGACATACTTCTTAGGAGTACTTACAGCGGCTCATTCCACCCTCGGGGGAGGTACTAGTATCAGGAATGGCAAGTCCGTTATTCTCAATGGAAGCTCCCGAGACCTCCTGGAAGCTAGTTGAGGAGAATTCAGTGACGTTGGTTTCGGAAGACCGAAACTCGCATGAGTTGACAGCAGCTTCGGCCTCTGCATAAGAGGCTGGCTGTTCGAGAGTCCATGCCGCTGGACGGTTGGAGGCTCCCAGGATCGAGCACATAGTGAAGAGCGTGATGAGAAAGGTGTGAAGCAGAGAGGTAGTAGTAAATCTTCGCGAGTGAAGGATGGTGATGATGGATAGTTGACGGGCGAACGGCCGCGATCTTATACTTGCAATTTCAGCTGATGGAAATATTTTCTTCATCTCTTGAGGTTGAACCAAGATGACAAGTTGATCAGTTTGCCGTATTGCGCACGCCGTTGTGCCATAATTTCTTCCATACCTCCTTCTCTAACAAGCTTCTCCTTTTTCAGTATTCTCCTCCGAAGTCTCCCTTGCTCAGCAACGCCGAGTTCAACGTCTTGCCCATAATGGGAAATGTCAAATATCTGATCGTCGCCATGCTGATACGATATTACGCACTTAGTGGTGGATGTCTCAGCCTGCTACTCGACATTCATGCAGCCTATATCACATATTGATTGACTGCTATGTGGCTGCACGACGCCGAGCTGGAAGGCGAATTGTGTCCTCAGCACATGGAGGCTCAAGTCGTTAGCCTGGAGCTGACTCGAACTTTCGATACTGGAAAGTTCCACTTCACTTTGGGGTTTTAAGTTTGGGCTGCCCTCGCTTTGGGGCGAGCTGAAGTCAATCAAAAGGGATCAACTATCTGATTTCACACATCGGCTCTGCTTTTGCCACTCATCTGGGCCACTAGACATTGTCATCACATACGTAAGCCGACATAGCCTTTCGTGACGAGAAACCTCAATTTGGAACGCCTTGTGTTCTAGACCTCTCGCAAGCTGATTCTGGGGTTTTCTATATACCTCTCGCCTGAAAGCCAAATAACTGTAACATCGGGAACAGGAAGGACTCCACACACATAACAACTGTTCAGCCCGATAGGTGATTGCCACCATAGATCAACACTCGCAAGGATCTCATCATGTGGAACGACAACAGGTGTTGCAGTGTATAGGTTACCATCTTGCATTTCAGAGAGAGACAGTCCATTCATGTGACTGTCACTCTATCGTGTGATATCCCTTTACCCACCTCAGCAGGTTCGAATCTGCACAATTCGAGGGCGTCGATCCAAGCCTCTTTCAGAATAACAGCTAGCCGCAACGAACAACACGTGGAAACTATTGAAGTCACACGAAGCGGGAATTCAGTTGTGATACACGATTCCAGTGCATATGGTGTTAATTAATCCGTCGACCGGATAATCCACAACCAATTCGTAGACGCTGTGGCTTGAACGCCGTCAGGGCGGGCCGAGACACACGTTGGCCTAGACTGATTAGCTGCATAACGCCTCAACTACGTGTGGCGAGCTGTGCAGCTCAGCTAGCCTCGAGCTCCCAGATGCGTGTAATATATGCTTGAAATGGTATATTCAAGGGAGCATCACGTCCGATGCTGCGGAATATGGCCTGTTGCAGCTAGTCCGATGCACGCTAAAATTGTCAACAGCCCAGTCTTGGCATCCTTGATGCAGGCTGACGTATCCAGCATGAACCTGGAAGTTATTTGTTGTCTGGTACTGTCTGCAAATTCCAATAGTCTGGGGGCTGGGAAGACTATTGATTAGTAGTCTAGGCAGTCTTCTGGATCAGCGACGGTTTTGAGACATGGTGGATCGCTAGCTTCTATTCAGTTGTGTCTATGCCAATTCTATCGCACCAACACGCCAGGCTTCTAGGCTTGGCAGCGTAAATGTTGAGATCAGACCCTCGACTCGATCACGCCAAGTATTTAACCTTCAAGATCGCCCGCCTTACGCTGCCTTCTCATCATCACAGCAATCTCATCGACCACCCTTCTTCATCCACTCTTTGCACAATGTCTATCCCTAACAAAGGCGATGTTCTTATTATCCCCGCCTACAGCGCGGAGTCTGAGCGGGATGCCTTGGAGATCTCATGGTCCCAGTCTTTCCGTACTCGCACCGCCCGCTACTACCTCGTCAATGCTCGCAATCAATCTCAGGGCAATGCCAACGTTTTGATGTACATTCAGGAACGCCACTACAGGGACTACAACAGCAATGAGTTCATTGGAAAACTTCCTGGTGCACGACAGGAGGGCAGTAAGTACTCAGCCATTTAATGCTGGATACTTACTAAGTCATTAATTAGACACCTGGATCGTCACTATCACTGATCGTTTCCAGTATGGACAGAAGAACAAAACTGGAGAAGGTCGCTGGGTCGCTCTCCACGATAAGGACAACAAGCCTTACCAGGTATGTTTAATACGGGATTCTTTTGGAGATCTCCTACTGATCTTGACAGCACCGCTTCATGCTTGTCACCATCCAAAGCCAGCTTACCGAGGTAGCCAAGAACCTGGCCAAGGCCTTTGGTGCTGGAGATATCGCTGAGCAAGTCTCGAAGCTTGGTGGCTCCTACATTGGTGACTACCTTCACACTTTCTAGACTCTTATGCTGCAGAGCTCCATTACCGCTGCGAAGGGTTATGTATGAGCTATTGGCTTTAGTTATTTGACTTTGACTTTGGCTTTAATATAAACATCCTCAGAAGTACTCGTACCTCACAACAGTGAATTGGCTTTCATGTGATAAAATATTGAAAACTACATTATACAGGTTCAGATATTCTGTGTTGCACCGAGCGTACAAAAAGAGTTAAACTGAATGCAATATGTAAGCGGTAGTGAAGCTACTATTGACTGGCTCCTTCTTTCCATGGTCGTCGAGTCTGACTGGGCAAAATTATTAGTAATGGTGATCTTTATCTTGCTGGGTTCCCCGCTGATGTGAGGGCTGCGACATGACCAATCCTGTTCTCAGCTATCAGTCAGCAAAATGACTCGAATACTTCATTGAATGCTACCATCATCTACTTTCCTGACTCGTGAAAGATATAGAGCCGTAAGAGAATTGTTGCTAAGCATTTTCTCGAACATTCTCATGAATAATACATACAAAACGCTTCATATACACGGGAGGGCGCTTTCGACAAGCCATCAATGGGATGTATGTCCCTGACGATTCATTGCAATATCCTTCAGTCGGTTAAGGATCATAGAAATGGAGCAGATGGGAAATACGAATGAGTCAACGTACCACAAGCGTCACCGAACTGGTTGTTTAGAATGCCGCAAACGTCATATAAAGTGTGACGAGAAGCAGCCAATATGGTAAGTCTTCTCAGTACTCATTATGCCTTGACGAGTTAGCTGAAACGCTCTTTCTTGGCCAGCTCGGGCTGTCTCCGATCCAGAAAGCCCCGAGTATGCGAGTACTCATCACCCACCTTGACCTTGCGTGATAAAAGAGCGCAAGAGAAGGTCCGCCAACCTTGGGATAACCTCACTTTTATCTCGAGTAGAGTGACGTTCGAGAGGCTGAGTTCTCGCCGACAAACCGTTCCCAGTGGAGTCTCACATGGCACACCAGACCCTTTCGATTGTCTTTCCATCGATCTTCCTCTCAAGTCCTCTGAACTCCTCCGAGAATGTGAGTTCCCCTCCTTCGTGATCTGTGCACCAAGACATGGAATACTAGTCTGACACCACAAGTCTACCGCCATACGCAAGGAATGGATGCGGCGTCGCAAGAACGGTTTGTTGCTCACTCTCCTCAAACTTTCTATGCTGACGGGTACGAGGTTGGCGCCTGCAACATCTGACTCTTTCGCACTTCGAACAACCATGCTTGTTGCCGCCTTTCACTTCGATCGGATGTCAGGAAGCGGGTTACAGTCCTTTCTGCGAACGTACCTACACCACAAGATCCAAGCAATTCAGTCAGTGAATAGCTGGATTGCGGGAGGGAAGCCCCAATTAGTTAGTTCAATCATTCGACAGGTGGCTACACTGTGTTTTGTTGAGGTAAGCGAACATGTGTTAGACACGATATCTAAACCAGATTTTCCGCCGAAGTTTCCTGATTTCTAATTCCCGGTTTGCTAGATTTGCTTCGGAGATTTCTTCAGTGCTGGCGCCCATCTCAACGGCATGGTCTTACTCCTGGAACACCAGAGACGACAACATCCAATTGAAGACTCTCCAATGCGAGCAAATGCAGACATGATAGACGAGGAACTCACAGATCGCTACTCCCTACTGTATGTCGGTTAATGTCACGATCCATCTTCATTGCTTTATAAACCTCCTTGGTACTCACTTATTGACAGTTGTGTAGCATTGTCACAGTCTACATCAGAAACATTAACAGAATAATGCACAGTCTGAACTTTACACCTGGCTCTGGTGACTTTTGGGCCGCGTATAGAAAAGGCTTGGCGGACCTATCGCGGCCGTTCGATCAAGTAGAGAGGAATTGTGACTTTGACCTCAAGCTCTTGACTCTCCGTATGATGCCGCTATTTGCTAAATCGCCTCCAGCTGGGACGACACTGGGATGGGTCAGTGCTCAAGAGACTATCCGCAAGTTGCGAGACATCACTGAAAGTCTTGATATCGTTCGCTCGAGGCCCGTTGTTGACAACGAAGAGATGAGACTAGCAATGTCGTGTACGAACGGAGTTGCGTCTCAACTTCATGTCCATCATATCACTTCACATGTAGCTTCGTTGACATATGATGAGTCCGACACCAGAGATAATGAGTGGCTGACTACCTGGTGCGGCCTCTACATCACCACTGGTATATACTTTCACCGAGTACTAGGTCTACGCGACCCTTCTGAAAGGATATATCAGAATTATGTCGTTCACGTTCTGAAGAAGGCCATCACAGAGCATATGGCACGTATGGAGAACGGGGAGAGTGATAGCAAACGGATGCTCCTGTGGCAGATACTTCTTGGGGCAATGAATGTGGAGATGATGCGCAGAGAGGAAGTACCAACGAATCACGATTCTTCTGATACAGACTTTTTTGATGCGGCACTCGGAACCTGGAGTCAAAATTCCGGATTGTATGATTGGTCTGCTATCCGAGGTATTCTTTCTGGAATTGTCTGGCCGAGATTATATCCTGATGAGGATTTACTGAAGGAGATCTGGGAGCGAGCTATTGAGAGGATTCCGTGTGTTTAATTTAACAGCAACTGTCGCTAAGTCCTCTATTCCCTTCCGAGACCTGACTTGAATCCCTGTCGTAGATTTGTGAAAGATTTCAATTCTCAAATAGAATAGTCATCAAGATGCCCTCCGATCATATAAGCCCTCCATGCAATCTCGTGTAAATCACAAGAGATAGTCGGTATCCTTAGTAGCGCCCTTGTTGATAACTGTGGCGATAATATGCTCTGGAATGCGAGGGTCGTCCACACGATAGTTCGGATCCGTAAGCTGCTGTACAATATTGGTGAGATCCAGTCGGCCCTCGATGAACAAGTGGTGAGAAGTGATTCGGTCCCATGCATCGCCGAAGGTGAGAAGGCGCTGGGCAGTATTCATGTTCTCCACAAGCTGCATCGCGGACAAGCGCAGACGGCGGTTTTGCGCCTTTGAAGGAGATATTACATGTGGTCTCGGCGGACGTGAGACGTAACCCTTATTGCCAGTGAGAAGAGTCTGGTTCTCAAGCCGCAATTTCTCAAGACTTTTCCTCAGAAGCTCATTCTCAGCAGTCATTTTCTTCTGTGCCTTTTCGATGCTTGAGACCTTCTCTTCCAAGTCCTTGACATATTTTTCTTTCTTTTGTCGAAAGGCAATTTGCCTTCATGAAGGTCAGCGACACTCAATGCAAATGAGAGGGAAGCTTCCAAGAGCTGAATACTTACGCCGCGCGGTTCTGTGCCTTCTTTCGAGATAGGATCCGGGCCAAATGATTATCATTGCTCTGGTCTTCAGATGACTGCCCTCGACACACGCTCCTCTGCTCCCCTGGCTTCTTCAACGAGAACTTCTCTGGCTCCGCATCTGGTGTGACTACCAAGGGAGGAGTTGGTAATCCGAAGAACTGATCATTTGGTAAAGGACAGAAATCATTGTTGTCATTGCATGAAAGAGTGTTCGGACTAGTCTGTTGAGAATAGTTAGTACAATGCATTGCAATCATTAAAAAAGGAAATGCTGGCAAAGGGCCCAGTCATTAGGATTGTAGTCATAGGACAATCTGGGAAAGAGCTAAGTAACTATAACAGTTTGGTACTGTGGTCTAGTTGGTTATGACATCTCGTTAACACCGAGAAGGTCCCCGGTTCGAGCCCGGGCAGAACCTCATCTTTTGCATGCCGAGAATTCATCTTGCTTCTTTTTCCTCTCTTTTTCCTTGCCAGAGCCATTGACTCTATGAAGCGATAGCCGATAAGATCGCAGATCAACCAATCAGGACACTGTCTTGTAAAGAAAAGACTGACATAAAATGAAGTGTTCAAGTTATCATCGACAGCGGTCAGATGAAATGGGATGAAAAGATGATCTGATTCAAACAGACCACGAATATCAAGGTCAAAGCATGAGAACTGGTCGGCGGAAGCCATTTCTGCTGGTAAAGGAAGCTGAAGCTTGGAATAACACAACCAACTGAGATGAGCGTCGGAAGAGTTGAGGACGGAACAAGAACAAAGAACAGGAGCTTCCAGCCATCCGATCTTGGGAGTTTGAAGCTTCTTTTAATAAGAGGCTCATGTTGGATTTACCCAATCAGGTCACGACTTTCATTTATCACAGCACATTTTCAACGGCAGTAAGCTGCATGATAACTCTGATTGATATTGGAGATCTTAACCCAATTTGGAAACACTACGCTAGGTGATTCTGAGACTGATACGCGAACTTCTTATCTTATCTTATCTTATCAGCTATCAGGCACGGTTATCAATGCAGCGACAGTCAGCAGCACATCTACTCCGTAAAGAACGGAATGTTAGGAACATGTGGCGAATTAAATGAACACACCTTGATTTTAGGCTTTTCACACATGAGCATCACAATCAACATCTAGAGTAAACTAGCAAAGCGCGGCGATAAGTTATTTTCTTTTAGGCTATAAAAAGGTATCTTGATACTGGGTGGTGCTGGTGTGCGAAGCAATTTCTTGCGGCTTACAAACCTTGGAGAAAAGAAGATCGATCAACGACGCTCTTTTATTGTAATATGTTGATAGCAGAAAACTTCCCAGTGGAGAGTCGATTACCAATGCACATAATGGAACGTTCGTTTCTTCATGAAACGGAATTTAGTAAGACTTGTTTGCATCGAAAGGACATGAGTGTTTGTTGGTTGATTTACAGAAGCCACCTTACCCTGCGTCGATTCCATGCTCAGTCTCCATATCTTTGCAAGCTCTTGAGCATTACTCTACAACTGAGTTATGCCACTACCTTCTGACTGTTACATCTTGCAAGTTGTTATTAGTCCAATATTCCTTTTTGGCTTCATCCACCCACCAGCATTGGGACTGTTACTTACAGAGGATGCCATATGCGACAATGGAGATGCTCGCAAACCGATACCACGAGAGGGATGTTGCCCGCCCAGCGACCACTGGGATCATAACAACGTCGCATCTTCACCGTTACCACCAACGAACCCACATGGGGATTCCCCGGGATGTGGGGGATAAGATCAAGCAAGCCTTTCGCGTCCTGAACATGGTTCTCTTGACGTTGATAACCGCCACATTTATTCCGTCCCGTCCGGAGGAAATATCCACTGTGGATCTTGACGATCATAGTGGATGAGGCAATCTAGCGTCCCGACTTTATGGTCAAGCTCAGGGGTACGGCGTTCGTTCGCCTGATGCCATCGTTAGGTGAAGCATGGATCATGTCACACTCTCTCCCAGTCCCTGCCGTCCATGCCCTAGTAGTCTTGCCAGCGTAATGGCAACTCATTCTAAAGACAGTTGAATTCGTCCGTCTGTCTTGACTTTAAACCTTATCAACATGTCTTCCTGGAGATAGATGCAGGTTACAAATAAAAAAAAACACAATGTTCATACTTTGAGGCACCATGACCAATGCCTCCAGCGCGACAACTCTCTCAGAATAAACGAAAAGCGTGCAAAATGACTTTCCTCCGTCTGTCAAGAGTGTTATTTCCAGTTGGCTAGTTTCTGTGACTATTCAGGGAGCCAAGAAGCATAATTGCAAACGAGCATTAACTACAAGTCATGACGATTGATCAGGTCAATATCAATCGTGCGATGTGCGTTGCTTTTTATATGAAACAAATGTAATAAGAGTAGTGTGGATATTAATGTTTCGAAGAATGTATTTCGGAACCGCCTTCCAAAACCGTCGAGTCTCCAGTAGCTTTCCGCGTATTCAGCCTCGAATACGAAGTTATACGAAGCTCTCACCCACAAAAATCTCCAATGAAGACTATCTTTCATCCGAACTGATTCTGTAACAAACGCCCCACTTCTTCCGTCCAGACATCAACTTTTGACAGCTATAACCGCGCGCTTGGTACTGCATGGCAAGGCAGGGTTCCTTGCTTGGGACTAGGATCATTCTCTAAGCGTCCCCACGAAACTGAGACGAGAAACATTTCCACCACTGGCAGTTGAAAGGACTAAGTGAAGGGGAAGACAAGACGATTGCAACCATGAGACTGGAGTTTGTATGTGAGTTGAAGGATACCTGCTGGGCTCGAGATAGATATATAAACCTGAAGATGCAATCGTTGGACTTTTGCTTCTTCAGCTTTGGTCTCTCATTCTAAGTGCATTCACTCTATCTTCATTCTTTACTTTACCTTATTCGTTCTTTACCCTGTGAAGCTGGTCTATCACACCCTTTTAGTTATCATTCTCTTATATTCTTCCTGCTCTACACTCACTTCTAAACCTAAAGTCACCATGTCTTTCAAGATCGCTGCAACTCTGGCCGGCGCTTTCGCCTCTGTCGCCTTCGCCCACGGCACCGTCACTGGTATCAAGGTTGACGGTGTCTACCAGCCCGGCTACAGTCTTGACTCGTACTACGCCGCCCAGCAAGGCCAGAAGATCCCCGATATCGCCGCTTGGTCCGCCGAAAACCTTGACAACGGCTTTGTCGCCCCCGCCGACTTTGGTACCTCCGACATCGCTTGCCACATCAACGCTGCCCCTGGCCACAGCTCTGTTTCCGTCAAGGCTGGTGGCTCTGTCGAGTTCCAGTGGTCTGCCTGGCCCGAGTCGCACATCGGTCCCGTTCTGACATACGTCGCCAAATGTGCTGGTAAATGCACTCAGGCTGACCCTGCTACTCTCAAGTGGGTCAAGATCGATGCTGCTGGTCTGGATGGAACTTGGGCTGCTGAGGATCTCATCAAGAACAACAACACCTGGACTACTACCGTCCCCGAGACTCTGGCTGCTGGAAGCTACGTCTTCCGTCACGAGATCATCGCTCTTCATGGCGCTGGATCCAAGAATGGAGCTCAGAACTACCCGCAATGCTTCAACATCGAC
Organism: Fusarium brachygibbosum; assembly: GCA_018886245.1. Classification (NCBI taxonomy): domain Eukaryota; kingdom Fungi; phylum Ascomycota; class Sordariomycetes; order Hypocreales; family Nectriaceae; genus Fusarium; species Fusarium brachygibbosum. Next base: position 66,542 of record MU249536.1, read on the forward strand.
ATCACAGGTGATGGCACCGACAACCCAGAGGGCACTTTGACAACCGAGCTCTACACTGACTCTGAGCCTGGTATTCTCTTCGATCCCTACAAGGGTGCCACTGAGTACGAGATCCCTGGTCCTGCTATGTACGGCGCTGGCTCGTCAAAGCCAATCGTTCCTAGTGTACCCTCCAACGCCACTATTCCCACTGCCACTCCCGTGCCTACACCTGCTACTCCTACCAGCTTGATTACCTCAATCGTTGCTACTCCTACCCCTCAGGCCTTTGAGGCTACCACGTCTGTTTCTCCCGTGGCCACTGTTCCTGCCTCTAATGATGACGAGGAGATCTCTGATGATCTTCCTGAGACTTTCACTCTTGATACTTTCATTGACTGGCTCCGCAACAAGGCCGGTCCCAAGAATGCTCGTCGCCATGCTCGTCAGTTTTAACTTGTCTGAGGTAGTTACTACTGTATTGTGTTCAGGACAGTTGATTTCTGGAGGATGGTACTTTTCAAATGTAGATAGATAGTGGATGCACTTGCATAAAACTACAATGTACATATTACCCATACCTGTGGTAACCACATGCTGACTTTAACCATTGATTTCGTATCGCTGTTATCCGAGTACTCATGGCTACGGAGAGTGTAAAAGAGATGTCCTTCTCAGGATGCCATGGATAACCAAAAGTAAATGCCAATTAGAGTTTCTCTGGGCAAGCAACAAGAAATCTTATTTGGGCTGTCAGGGCTAATTTGATGTTTACCGACTCGATTACTCAAAGGTTACATGCAATGGAAAGTAACACAGCTGCGGGCTGCTGACCTAATGCAGTCACACCAAAACCATTACATCGCCTCAATGTCTGCCTAAACCCTACCCTATGAATGAACATTTTCTCTTCTTTTTATCATTTTCCCAACGATACCCATCGCTTTCTCATCTCGAAATCTGCCAAAATGACAACCAAACGACGTGAATCCATTAGCGAGGACTGGCAAGAGCTTGACGACGTTGCTTCTGTCGTTTCTTTTGATGGATTATCGAGGTCGACATCACCAGCCCCGCTTGAGGCGGAGATCCCTGCAATCGTGACACCAACCACAGGGGGGCCTTCAAGCACAGGGACGCGACTACCACTGCGACTAATGAACGACGAGACCGAGAATCAGCGATCAAATTCGCCAGTTATCGATTCAATCGCGGTACCGATGCAGAATTTGCCTTCGGGCGAGTCGCGATCACAATCCCTTCAAGGCGATGACACAGCGCCAAGATTTCAGCATCAAGAAGCTATCGCGTCAATATTCAGGGAGAGAGAGGACATGCCACTGGGCTGTAATGGCCAGGAGTGGAATCTACCGCCAGCAGCTCAAGAACAAAAAGGCTCTTGTCGGGATGGTAATGGTCCAGGTTTGGAGTTGGGACATAAAGAAGGCCGACAAGAAGGCAATATCGATCTCATCGACAACCCAAGGGAATACCATAGCGCCTGCGCAGAAAATATAAAGCTCCTTGAGGACGTTTCGAAGCTCGCCCATAACCTTGGTGGACATCGCATCTCCACAATGAGCCTTATCCGTCAAACATGCGAACGTCTGTCGGTACAAGCAAAGGAGCTCAACAGGATGCTCGAGGCGTACGCCAAGCACTGGGTAGCTCAGGGATCCAAGGGGAACGCAGCCGATCTTCCACTTAGTCCCGATGTCTGGGAGCTACTGTCTCAGCTGAGAAGCAAACTCCTGACGACAGAAACGGAGTTGAGAGGTGCTAAGCCTCAAGAAGGTGTTGTCTTGCAGGTCCCGGATATACCTCTCCATATAAACTTGACACTTGCGCGCTGCGGAGAGAGTTTGGAGGATACTTGTGCCTTCTTGGCTGATTTCTTGCCCATCCTCCGAATGTAAGTCATAACCTCACAGTGTCTAACGAATTCTTGCTAACAAATGGAGGGACTTTGACGAGTTCAGAAAGAAGATCATGGCTTTTCCACCTGCGACATCTAGCTCGTCTCAAAGGACAGGCCGTCGTCCACCTCCCCCTCCCGCTGTCAGCCGCATCCGCCATGAACTTTGCACGTTGAAAGAGCGCTTCGCCGTCCTAAGCGCCTTCCTCAGACAACTCAACAGCGACCCATGTTTTAATTGGGTCATAGACCCTGAAATAACTGACTCAGCAGACTGTATTGTCGAGGTTATTATAAAGACACTCACCAACAATCCATCCGAGTGCGTCGATTCGATGTCTTCTAAGCAGAGGGGATTAACCTACGCGCAGTTTGTGGCGTTGGATCCTGAGATCCTTCACGATCTTTCGTTGCATGTAAAGGCGTATCTGGACGAGCTTCATGTTGTGCCTGATGAGGATATGGCAAATTATTCGTTGAAGATGGTACGGGATTATCAGCTGGATTTGCTTACTGGTGGAAAGCTGGACGAGATTAGAAGTCTCGTTGAGTTTGTAAAGCAGGTGTTATTAATCTCTTAATTGGTTGTGCTAGGTAGCTTAGTACACCTGGCCAGTTCTGGGGAAAATATTGTTGGATTGTAGGAACTTTGGTGAATTTTTTTTTTTTTTTTTTTTTTTTTTTTTTTTTTT
>MU249536.1:69137-257320 GCA_018886245.1 Fusarium brachygibbosum
TTTTTTTTTTTTGGATGTCTTCGAGACACGGCGAATGTTAAAAAATGACACGTCCTTCTTTGTAGTTAAAGCTAATGTAACATTTAGCTCAGTGGGAAATTTATTGAAGCAGCAACCTGATCTCAACAAGGCCAAGAATCTGCTGTCTAGAGTGAGGTTTTCCAACAGACGCCTCAATAAATAAATACAAAACTTCTACACTATATCAGTACTACAATTCTTGCAGAATCTACAGTCCGTGTCTTGAAGCTAAAAGTGAAAAATGCTAGAGGAATGGCACGTGCTACCTGTCAGTTGGTCGATCATAAAGAAGTGTATTAAAGAGAAATACCGCGCTTGTGCCAGATAAGCTTCAGCCCATGAGCAGGTCAGTTCTCCAGGTCTTCAACATAATTGGATCGTCTCTACTCACTGAAACATTTGCTCCGGAAACTCCAACGGCCATATGACTGTCAAGAATGGAAGGTTACATTTTGGCTCTGATCCTCTAGTCCGACTTGGTTTAGACCTCCAGCTCCGTAGCCAATCACTCTGATCAGCCCAAGTTAGCTTCCTCTTAGGGAGATCATCTCAAGGATGTTAAATTATAGGATAATTTGCCTTCGGCTTTATGGCAGGTATATTGAAATCCTTCTTGCTACCATCTAGAAGAGATGGTTGGCTGTCTCCCATTGCACGCGCATAAAATAATTTCGGAGAAATACTGAATAGGATAAGGGATCTCCCAACCAAAGGATCATCAACCTTGGGCTGCGACATCCCACGCTCTGATGTAACACTGTGATAGGTCACGCAGCTTGATCAGGACAATGCTCTATTTTCGATCAAGAGGTCATCGAGTGTTAAGCTGTGACTGCGCTTCTGGTCATGTCTGGACACATAAAGAGTCCATGAGTTAACATTTTAGAACACGAGAATTACCATTTAGAGAGAATAGCTGGACTTTGAAGCTCATTATTTAACTCGTGGTCTTTATTTACAGACTGATGGCATTGTTCGGGTGATGAAATATGCCGTAGATTGCAACATGCTGCCGCCCATAATCCATGGCGACAAGACAATAAGAGACGGACTATATCCGGGATCCATGTCAATGCCGAATACTACGCTCTTTTAATATATAAATGAACGCTAAAAGGACGTCAAGTTGGTTTTAAGTCCACTATCATCACACACTCATCTACACACTGGCCATCAGTTACTCCAACTATAGTCAAGATGTATTTCAAGCCATCTTTCATTCTTTTATCCTTATTCTCACTTGGCACTGTCGCTTGGGAGGCCCCTAACTATGCTGGCTTTACCAAAGTCTGGCAGGATACCTTTGCTGGTGCAGGCGGTAGTCTCCCCGACGCTGGCAGATGGAACATCATAGAAGGGTACCTCAATGTCAACGCAGAGCTCGAGGTTTATACTGCCTCTACCCGCAATGTGCAACGAAGTGGCGGTGATACTCTCCAGCTTGTACCATGGCGCGATGCTTCTGCACTCAAGGGCTGGACTTCTGGTCGTATTGAGAGCAAGTATGTCTTCACCCCTCAGGCAGGCAGAGTAACCCGAGCCGAAGCCAACCTCCGATTCGGTACCTGCTCTACCAATAACAAGCAAGGAATCTGGCCTGCGTTCTGGATGCTTGGTAACATATTGCGCAACGGTGGTAGCTGGCCTTCCTGCGGAGAGCTGGACGTTATGGAGACTGTCAACGGCCAACTCACTGGCCATGGAACGGTTCACTGCCACGTCTATCCCGGTGGTATCTGCAACGAAGGCACCGGTATTGGCAATACTATTGCTATCCCAGATCAGAGCTGGCATACTTGGAGGATCGAGTTTAATCGGGCCAAGAGCAACTGGCGCGATGAAACCATCACATGGTTTTTGGACGGTCAGCAATTCCACCAGATCACCGGCGCCAGGATCAACGACGAAGGAGTTTGGAATACCTTGTGTCATAGCCCATTGTATTTCATCCTCAATGTCGCTGTCGGTGGCACTTGGGTAAGTTATCAAGTAAGACAAATACTCCGACATGGACTGACCGATTATGTAGCCCGGATACCCCAACGGAAACACTTGCGATGGCTATGGAAGCATGATGGAAGTTGGCTATGTTGCTCAATACACCAGCCAGGCATCATTGATGCGCCATACCAACCACAACCATAACCTTACTTCTTTCTGATGCATTCTTCTTTCGCTTAGGTTCGATCCCCGTCATTAAAGATCAACTTGGTCTTCTTACCGACTCACTCAAGACCTTTATTGTCATTTTATTGTGTCTTATCTTTCTTGTCAGACTTATATTTTTTTTTAGAACAGTCATAGATTATTTATCAATATACTCTCTCAAACCCTGAGTGGTTACTAGAACTGCCCTTCTGCTGGGAGCTCAAAGGTTTACCCGCCCATGAATCCATTAGCGGCTCAGGAATTATTGGCTGAGATGAAGTTCCAAAATTTCCAAGACAGATAAGGTAGTCTTCTCTGGATTTCAAGATGGAACCCTGCGTAAACTCCATAAAAGGGTTAGTCAATTTATAACATAGATCATAGCACGGTATTCTATAAACGCGGTCTGTACAACAATGAAGCCGCTTTGCTTTGGCAAGATCAGGAACGGCATGCTACGATTGATAAGGATAGTTTCTCAATAGTCTACCAGTAGCGTACATAAGTCATGCCAGTAACTAGCTACCCGGGGGAATGGTGCAGACTCATACCCCTCTTTTCTTCTCCTAGCTATGTAAAAAGCAACTTGCGCTAGCCACGCCAGCGCTTTGGGCACGTCTATGTGATGCGAACTAATCGATTCTCGCAGTAGCACAAGCCTTAACCCATAATTCCAGTAGACTTCGAGCTGAGCAAGAGACAGAACAATTACATCCTCCCAGACCATCATTGGTAGCTCCCACAACATTGCTGACGTTAGCTATTTGGGACAGTTTGGCCTGTGGCTTAGAGACATGCTCCACGTGAAGGGATGGGTAGAGGATATCAGATCCATATCATCCAATTATCCTTTACATCGAGCTACTCGGTGGCTGGGCCCATGATAGCTGAGAGAAGTCTAAAACCGCCTAGACTGATATCGTTTGGACGGTTCCCTGGTAGATTACCAGTGTTCAGCCAAGCCACAGCCAATCTATTCATATGTACTAGTATATTCTATGTACAGTCAACATGCATTTTCATCTAATCAATAATCATAAAAAGGCAGCACCATCGTGTAGGAGAACCTTTTCAATACCTCTCACCTATCAAGCATTCTAACAATATCTTTTCTATACACCATGAAGCTGTCTTTAGCAATCATGTCCCTTGTTGCTATGGGGCTTGCTCTTCCCATTCAGCAGGTGAGGAATCATCACCACTATGATTCACAGGCTATCTCCTAACATACTCAGGAGGCAGAGACTGAGGCCGATCCCCGCCGGTGGCTTCGTACTGCTATTAAAATCCCCGGTGGTGCAGGTAAGACAAAAGCCATTACATGTACTACGAATATCTACCAACATCCATAACTAGTTAAGGCCCTTAGAGGCTTCGCAAAATAGTCGTCAAGCGCAATTGACGAGGTGGACCAGGGATTGAAGCATGATCTTATGATATAAGCCAACATCTTCTTCATCATTGCACGGTGCTTGACGTCTATTCTATCTTTCAAAATAATCTATCAACCTAGAAAAGAGGAACCGGCAGGGCTGATTAGACGCGAGTTGAGAGAGAAGGTATCTCGGCTTCTCACGGCTGAATCCATTTCGACCTAGGGGACTGTGGACGATCTATAGTGGCAAGAATAACAGAAAATTCATCTCTCGGCACAATGAGCACAGCTCCAGAATTCAGATCCTTTGTGTGAATTCGCCATTAAAATCATTGCCTGCGCTCCGGTGTAAGTGGGATAAAGGATAAACCTGACGTATCAACACTCACATCACCTCTGTGGATCCAGTGACTCATTTTCTCAATCGATCCTAGCTGTCATTCTATGCGATTATTACCTATCTAAGTCGTGGTCAATGTTGATAGCATATTTTAGAAACTACTTTCGATCACCACCCCTTCGGCAACTCTGCCAAACGCCGAGACCCGTAGAACTGAGTTAGCTAATATGCAGACCACAGCCCCCAATGCTGACAGATGTCTACCTATGCCATGTTAGTCCAATCAGAATGTGGCTCGCGACGAAAGGTGTCGTCTGTACCAAGATGACGGGAACCCGGTGGGTCCGATACCCTTCAGTCATTTTTCTCGACTGTATTCCTAAAAGAGAAGTTCATTGTTGGTGGAGGATCAACAATAGTTTCTGCAGTCATCTAACCCCGCGTGTTTTCCACCAATTAATATAGCCTCTACGATACGCTGGCCAATTATTTTGAGTGCTGATTGTGAAGAACCTCCGTCGCACATCCTTCCAGATGCATGTCAGCTTACTATCTCGGGAGAAGAGGATATAGCGAGGTCGCGTACATCAGAATCACCTACGGTGTCATATGTCTATTTCCGCTATGTCCTTTTTTCTTAGCCTCAGTTTCGAGATACTGAGTATATAAAGGTCCCTTGGTATCGACTTCTAAGCTATTCAGACCAAACATCAGCGACTTTTCCATCTGATCAGTATTCACCACATCGTGTCACTGCCAAAGTTTACAAAACGTACATTCATCATGACTCCCGAAGAGACACAAGGATTCCTCAAAAGTCTAGTCGCTCCCCTTCGCAATCAAATTCCCACCCCTCTCCTTCATCGCCCCAGCGAGGCAGGTCTCGAGTACGAAGATGTCTTTTTCCCCTCTGAAGACGGCACTCCTCTTGAAGCATGGTACATCCCTAAGCCAGGTTCCAACAAGCTTATCATCGCCAACCATCCCCTTCGCTGCAATCGATCCGGCTACCCCGCCCATCTCGAGCCATGGAAAGCCTTTCTAGGCGGTTCTGCCACAGGCAATGACTTTGAGCTTAACTTCATTCCTGATCTCAAGATATTGCATGATGCTGGGTATAATGTTCTCACATACGATATGCGCAACTCTGGGACTAGTGGCCAAGCGAATGGTGGCATTTCTGGCACTGGTCGTTTGGAATCGAGAGATGTTGTTGGATCTTTGAACTATGTTCGCAGCAGGGAAGACACCAAGAACATGACTATTGGACTGTTCAGTCGTTGTCTGGGTGGCATTGCTACGTTCTTTGCCATGGACCGCCGACCAGAGGTTTTTAAAGATGTACGCTGTCTTCTCGTCCCTGAGCCCCTATCCTACCGACCCTTTGTTGAGAAAGCTCTTGCCATGTTTGGCCTTGAAGAGCGGTTTGAAGAGGTGAACGGGATGATCAAGATGGAAACGAGCTTTACCGTTGATGAACTGTCGCCTATTCCGGTCATGAAGAACATTCGTGTTCCGACGTTCATTTACTCGGTGCGCGAGGATATCCTGACCAAGGAGAGCGACGTTCAGACTATGTATGATTCGCTCACCGTGGAGGACAAGAAGTTGCATTGGGTCGACGGGACGGTGAGGATGAAGGGATATACGTACTTTCAAGAGAATTCGGACATTTTTGTTGAATGGCTGGCTCAGCATATGGAGTAGAACGACTCCAATACTAGGCTTCCAAGAGGTGTTGACTTGGTACCATTTGGCCTTTATTAGTTTTAATTATTTACTTTCTTCGTCCAGTCTCCTCTCTTTTGTCCTCTTGATTCTTGATTCAATTCGATACATGGAATGTTATCGTTCTTATCTTATCTTATCTGCACCCTCGTGGTCAGGTTGGTTGTTGCTGGGCTCAAACACGTCGCCAGCCAAACGCGAGTCGGCCATGATGCGACTGCCAATCGCGTAACGCTTTAAAAAGATCTACAACTCTAACGCCAAACTCAAAATGAATGACGACAATGTCAAAAAGTCAGACCAGTTCAGGATCAGCTGGTTTCGGTACCTGTCGAGGCTTTGTGCTGAGCTTGAGACTGTCAGCAGTTGAATCACGCCACATGACAGAAGGTTCAGCAGAGCCACCGTTCGAGTTGCTCCACTAAAACTTCCCCGTGAGGGACATGATGTGATGAATTATCGGGAGGATCCGACTACCAAGAATTGAAGAGAAATATAAATACAAACAATTTCTGTAATGAATTGTTACTCCAATATCCATATCAAATACAATTCAGCCATACAAACCAATATTCAATTGTCTTGAACAACCAATACAAGCAATCTTCCTTCACAAACCTTTACAATGACTACAAATTCATTCGGCTCAGCGCTCCCCCGCTTTGACTTCCACCAGCCTTCAGCCCCCAGATTCACAGTCAGAGCGGCCCGCTCATTACCCACTGCAGCGCTCATCACAACAGCCGCAGGTACGCATTATCCGCCATCTATTTATTCCTCACTCGAACCATACTAACAAGTTGAACAGCTACATACTGCCTCACATATTATGTCCTCAGACAAGAATACACAACTGTAAAAGCTCAGCATAGTCGAGCCATAGAGAGTTTGGATGAAATAAAAGAGCGCGGGAATAGAACGGACGAGTGGGTGAAGAGCGAGACGTTATGGTGGACAGCATTTTGAACAGGACACGAGATTAAACATGGTCTAGCGGTTTGAAGCATTATTATGTATCTTTTTTTTTTTATTGGATACAGGGGAACAACAATACCCAAGCACAAAGATGAATTAAATTATGACATCATGTGTTTAAAAGATCAGAGACTCAAATTGATCGGTTGTAAACAAGGTACTGTAAGAATATAGCGAAGAGTCAGAGAAGTCTCAGTGAATCTATACATGACGAAAGTAACTCGCGTCAGCGCAAACTCGTCTAAAAAGAAAGAAAGAAATAAACGAAATTAGTCAGTTAGTCTAACTTCTTGCTATTAGGGATTGTAATGCTCACAGCCGTGTTTAATTGCTCAAGTTGCGAGCATCCTTTACCCTGCAGCTGATCTCTTACAGTTCGTACTGTGGCGCAGCATAAGCGTTTGTGGCTGAATAACCGGTCACGCCTCAACTCCGACGCGTCGCGTGTAGGCCTCTGACAAAATACCATCCAACACATTTCTGTCCCAACACAGACATTATATCACAACATGCCGCCCCGAAAAAGAAGTGCTCCCGACGCTGCTGAGGAAGCAGCTCCAAAGCGGCGATCCTTGAGACAAGCTGCTTCCAAAAGTCAACCAGAGCCTGAAGCAGCTCCAGTGACCAAGACGAATACAACAAAGAAACCAGCAAAAACAGCAGCAAAGAAACAAGAGAAAGAGCCTAAGCCTTCACCAGAACAAACGAAGCAAGACATAAAAGAAGCTGCAAAGCCGAAGAAACCTGCGAAGAAACAGGAATCCAATCCTCAATCTGGCTCACGCGCTGCATCCGAGGATCTAGATATTGACTCCATCCCTACGATAAATCCCGATGCGCCCAAGCATGATGGGCAGTGGTACTGGCTCATGAAAGCCGAACCTGAGTCGCGCATTGAGAATGGAGTTGACGTCAAGTTTTCGATTGATGATTTGAGGGCCAAGACAGAGCCCGAAGGCTGGGATGGTGAGTTTTCTTCCCTACCTAGTCTTTCAAGAGAACAAGTACTGACATTATTCTAGGTATTCGAGCTTATGCTGGTACGATAACTGACTCGATTTGACGAAGGGTGAAGATAACTGACATGCAATAGCGCGAAACAACATGAGGAACATGAACGCGGGTGATCTCGCTTTCTTCTACGCCAGCAACTGCAAAGAACCCGGCATAGTCGGCATAATGGAAATCGTCAAAGAGTTTTCTGAAGATCGTACGTCTCACTTTATCCATTCCTCTCACAATCCCCTCTGACATTTCACCAGGCTCTGCTCGCAAGCCCAGCGCTCCCTACTACGATCCCAAGTCCACCAAAGAGAAACCCATCTGGGATTTAGTCCACGTCGAGTTCCGCAAGAAGTTCGCTGTACCAATTGGTCTCAAGGAATTGAAAGAGCTGGGAAAGGCTGGTGGTCCGTTGGAGACAATGCAGTTGCTGAAGCAGTCAAGGCTCAGTGTGAGTAAAGTCAGTGGTGATGAGTTTAGGTTCTTGTGTGAGTTGGCGGACAAGAAGGCGAAGGATGCGGGATTGAAGCATGAGGGGGTGACTGCATAGTGAGTGAGGTAGCTCATGACGCAAAGCAGCTGAGTTTGGGCATCTGTATAATAGGAGTGCGATTGAGTTTTTGTGGCGAGGACTTGCATAATGTGGGTTGTAATAGACACCTTGTTATCATGAGGGCATAAAGGCCAAGTGGATAGATCAAGGGAGTTGATGCGTTTTGTTTCAATTAACAAGTTCTTATGCAGCAAAGTATGTCCTGTTTTGTGTGTAAGGACGACCAAATGCAGAGAAAACATGGCTAGAGAGCACGTCCAAACGTGGGCGGATTACTGATGCTGCACACCTACCCACCTAAATGAGTTGAGATTAAGGCTGAAGAAGAAATTCCCATTAACCAATCGACTATCCTAGAAAGAAAATATACCAACTCCAACATCCCTTGTGACCTAGTGACAAAATCCCTCGTAACAGTTCACAGTACAGTCGTCCCTTTAAAGAATTAGCAAGATATCAAAGAGAGGAAATAATTAGGCTCAAACTTACTCCGTGTCACCACAAGTCCAAGTTTTCTTATTACAGCACTGCGCATCCGTACCTACGCAAGTCGCGTTGTTATGGTTCGGACCACATTGACCGTCATGGGCACGAAGTGGCTCAGGGACTGATACAAGGTTAGCACAGAAAGGTCAAGTAACCAGTCAAGAATAAACCCACATCCGTCCACGCAATATCTTATGCTGGGTAGAACATTCTTGCAGTCACCCTTGAGTCTGGGGTTCAAGTCGTAGAACTTCTCAACCGTAATGTCCCATTTCTTAGCCATGGAAGCACATGTTTTGGCATCGGGTTTGGGACCTGAGACCTCGCTCATACGACAGTTGATGTCGCCTACCCTCAAGGCAGATGCCATCCTCCAAGTTGAAGGCTGGCATTCGTCTTTCGAGACGGCTGGGCTGACAAGGGACAAGCCTAGAAGTGAGAGATGAACAAGCCCCAAAGGTCCCATTGTGAAAGTGAAATTTACAGAATTCTGGTTTAAAGAGAGTCCGATGATTGAGGTGTCAGCTTTCTGTAAATCTGAGAAATGTAGTAAGATATAACAAGCTCCAGTCCAAGCAGCACACAGTTTACTGGTCAAGCTGAGCATTGTGACAAGCTGACAAGGCGAGATGGAGCTAATTAAACAAGACCCGCTCTGTAGATCATGAAACAAGCATGTTTCCACTTTGGCGGCTCCGTGCTGCAAGCGTCGTTTTGGAAGAATTACAGCGCATCGGTCATGGCCGCAGTATTTGGGTTGTTTCAGCTTAAACGTAAGGATGACTGCCTACGTCACTTTGCGCCTTGTTGGTCCCTTCGTCACGCCCGTTGGTTGAGCTGTTGTGGATGAAATATTTTCGAGCTAACCAGGTTCATCCTTGACTGATGGAGAAGGATCTGTGATTTCAGCCTTGCTGCGCGCACAGAAGATGAGCGCAGATCAAAAGTTCTTTGTCTGAGCTCTGAACCCACGCTGTTAGGCCGAGGCAAGTCAGGCTTGGTGGAAGATACTTTTCACCGTAAGTTGTGCAAACCCTGGATAGAATGGAAGCAACATCGTCTGTTTATTTATCGAGACCATAGGTAGAAAGCCTTACTACGACAGTGGTAGTTTACAGGGCAGCAGCACCAGAAAAAATGGCCAACATACGCATCGCTCGGCTACGTTATGATCTCCAAACAGATGCAAGTTATACTAGCAATAGTTCAATCAAGTAACTATTTACCTTGCTAGAAAAAGCCGAAAACTTCAGAAACCAGCATCCATCTCTCAGCTGATCGGAATCTGATACTGTATAGTAGCACTATTGCTAAGTTTGTGTCGTATCACAAAATACAGTCCTAACAATCTATTCCTCATCACTCCCATTCTTCCATGATGATACACCAGGGTTCATTTCCTCCAGCATTTGCCAAATCCTCCGGCGATTGGTAAATCCACCAGGAACATTAAGTCCAACTTTGGAATAACCCCACACATTCTCCTGGCTCCAAAAGTCCGCGTCACGGGGTGGTGGCTTTGCAGGGTTCATCACCTGTCTGACGAGCTTCTCCCAGTTCCACTCCTCCAGATCATTCTTACTCGACCCTGTCTTTTCGTAGACGACTTCAGTGTCGAGATCCCAAAGAAAGGGGATTTTGAAGAAGACTTCTGCCCACATGAACTGAGGCATGAGATAGTTACACTCAAGAGAAAAGTCGCCATCCTGGAAAAAGCTGCAGATATGATCTTTGATCTCGTTTGGTGACATCTCTAAAAGACCTTTTACCTGTGAATTGGATGAACGATCTGCTTTCTCGAGGTTTGACATCAACTCGGTGGTCAAGTCGGGAATGTCAACAGGATCCTCGTCCCACTATTGATTGTCCTGATTAGTCCATGCATCTGTGAAATTGGGGGGTGAAAGAAGATACCCATCCTTCCCAATCATCGCCATAGGCCATGAGACAATGATATGGAACATAATAGTTACCAAAGTCGGGCTGGCCAGTCGCGCTCAGGCCGAGATGAGGAGTAAAGCCCCTGACATGATAGGACCCGTATTTCCTTTGCGATTCCCAGTGCATATAAACAGAACAGCGACGCTCCAGGACCAGCCAAAGATCCGTCGTCGAGTGGATATTGGCATTCAATGAAGTCTTCATCACCCGTTTGGCCATATTTTCACAAGCTGGATGAATAGCAATATACATCTTTGCAGAAGCGACACCATCCGGAAGATCCTCATGGCCATGATCTTCGTCGTACACTTCCGGAGGATGTATCCGTTGGTCGGGAGAAAGTTTTATGACACCGTAGCAAGATGTGGCCTCGGCCTCGATACGGGTGAGCTCGTGGTCGGAGACCTTCAAAGAAGGGCTCTCGACGTCCCGCCAGTGAGGACCAGAATAGACGACAGCATCGCCCTCGAGGCTCATGCCGCAGATAGTGCAGTAGAGATATTCGGGATTGACCATGGTTGCTGAATGAAGAGATGCAGGGTTGGTGGAAGTTTGAGATGAATGAAGATGGTAGGGTACGATGCGAGTAGGATGTTGGTGAGAGCCTGAAAATGAGGGGCGCAGTTGCAAGAGTGAAGAACCAAGGATGAGTGGACAAAGGAATTCCCTAGGTAAAAATTCTCTGCGAGCGGCTGAGCTTCGGCGCAGGCACAAGCATCTACCCAGTCAGTGCAGTGCACGTCTTGCAAAAATCACGCGGCTCTGTATATGAAACAAAAGAAGATCGACAATGTGGCCAATGTAGATGTGAGAGTTGAGATAGGACCCTTAAACGGATATGCCCGACATGGACAAGAGACGAAACAGAGGGAATCAATTTACAGGGCTGAATACAAGGCTTAGATGCATTTTTCTAGCGTCCTTTAGTGTGGCTGACATGGATGCACCTGGCTCATCATTCAGCCGCTGGTGACATCTACTCACTAACGATGGCATCAAGGTGCGCTAATGCAAGCTTAACTTGTGTTGGTTCTGCACAATTCCCCTCTAATTTCCTTCCTTTCGTTTCGAAACAAGACATTACGGGACCATATTTCTTCTGACTCCTACTAACTGAATCCTTCAACGAGCGAACACTATCTAGCACCATGGTTTATGCTTGCACACAACCCTTGCATGCTTTATCACAATGGATATTGTAAGATATTAGCTCGAGTTGACAAGGTGGATTCACGCCACGGATCCGCATTCCCTTGTGGACAGACCTTTTCATGGTCTTTTACAACATTGTACATGGTCCAGGATACGACTACATGCTGATACAGCACTCCGAGATCCATTCAACATTGTCGGCGGTTCCAGCGGTGCTGAGCCTGGAATGACTTTTGCAATTGGTATTTTATCATTATGCCTTGTTTTGTTGTATAGATATAATACTGTCGTCTTATAGTCTTGTAATCCAACCACACGCTCGTTACTCAAACAGAAGAAGTGCGCTCTCTTGTCAGTTGACTGTCTACTCAAGTCATTCTTTTATTCTTGCATTTTTACACTCTTTTGCTCAAAGCTATGAAAAGCTCTTTACTCCTGGCTCTTTGGAGCGCAGGCGCTCTGGGCAGTCCTTGTAAACCAGCCCGAGACGTCACTCATAACAGCTATGATCTTCCTCCACCAATCCCCTCCACGTACTTGATTCCTACACAACGGAGTCAAGATACTGCCGTTGAGAATCACACTGCGGATGGCTTTTATGGAGGCGAGGAGGATGTGACAGTGTCCACTCATTCCAGTCAGACTTTCACAGAGGGCTCTGGAAGCCATACCGTTGGGCTTCCTGAGGGCTCTGTGACAGTTGATCCTATTTCCCCTTCGGGAACCACAGCTGCTGGTGGAGATGTTCCAGATGCTAGCCAGGCTTCTGGCGCCGCGGGTATCTCTGGATCACCTACATTTGGTAACGCTGAACTCACTGAGGGTGGCGAAGCAACTGTGGTTCCTACCAACCCTCCTGGTCAGTCCGATCAACCTGGTGGTGACGCCTCTGGTACCAAGACTACAGTCTTTGGCGGTGATGATGCCACACAACTACCGAAGACCGGCACTGCTACTGATGTTTCTGGTCAGCCTTCTGAAGATAACACCAAAACTTTATCACCTTCAGAGGGATCTAGCTTGGTGGATGGTGTCGGTGCTACCGAAACTGCCGACATCTCTGGTCAACCCAGTGATGGTGACACTGGCATTGACACTTCTGTCTTCGGCAGTGATGCTACTCAACTCCCTGAGACCGGCACTGCTACCGATGTTAGTGGTCAACCTTCGGGCGACGCCGAGAACACTGCATCTCCCTCATCAGATGCATCCAGCTTAGCTGGTGGTGTCGGCGCTACTGAGACTGCTACTGACCTTCCCGTCGAGACATCTGGCCCTGGAGCTAACACCAAGACCACTGGTGATGGAGCTGTTCCTACTGAGGATACTCCTAGCACTGTGTCACCTGGTGAGCCTTCTGGAGATGTGACTGGTTCTGCCGTTCTCACTGAGGGACAACCTGATGTTACTGGTGGCACGACAGACGATACAGCTGATGTGCCAGCCAGCACAGAGAACGCTGACTCAACCGAAACTGGCTCACCAGGATCACCTGATGAGACCATCTCTGCTCCTGACAATGCGGCCACCGACACTGAGAAGGGCCAGGAATCCTCCGTTGATGCTACCAACCGTGTTCCTGGCGAGACTGAGGGTTCTGGCGACACCACCTCTCCTGTCACCACCGATGCTGAAGGTGCCAACACCGAGACTGCTACAGCTGGTGTTAGCAACACTTCGCAGGATATTTCGGAGACGACAGGTGTTGGACCAGAACAATCTTCTGAGATTGTCCCTGGCAACACTGACATCAACGAGCAAACCACCATTCAGTCTGGTACTGGAGACTTGCCTGCGCCTACCGGTACAGGCGAGCTGACTGATGGCCAGTCAGAGACTGTCTCAACCAACGCCAATGACCTGCCTACTGGCGCTGTAACTGGAACCGAGACCACAGCCGACTCCTCCGAGCAGACCCAGGACAACGATTCCAATGATACGACAGCCTTGGGCTCAGCCTACACTTCTGCGGCTGATGCTACAACTGAGGATGTTCAGCCTACCGAGTCGGACATTGCTACTCAGCCCGCTACTGATGGCGAGGATGTCACCACTCAGTCTGCTGCTGGAAACTCCGACACAACAGCCGTAGCGGTTTCGTCAGACAACGACGGACCCTCTACCGCCATTGGGGTCATTACAACTGACACTGCTGCTACCACTGACGGAGACAACAACACCCCTTCAACAACCGCGAAGAACGAAGACAGCCCATCAGTCACCTTGAACCCAGCCCCCGTCACTACCACCGCCGCTGAAGACGCACCGTTCCCCACTGTCACCGACGCTCCCGAGGGGTTCGCTCCTTCAACCGTTAGTAGACATCCCGAGTGGACATCCAACACTTGGATCACCACCACGTCAGGCGACTCTTCTGAACCAACCATCGTCCCGGTTCTTGTCGGTTGCAAGAAGTGTGGCGGATCGGGCTCCGGTATCATTCTTTGGAATTTCCCCAAGGTGTCTGACACCTGGTTCCAACTTCCAGGCCTACCCAAGTTCACTTTCCCCTGCATTCCTCCTGGTTGCACCACTCCTCCCACCACATCTGAGGGTAACAACAATGATGATGGTGACGACGACGACGACGATGATGAACCTTCTTCTACCACATGCACCGACAAGGCTACTGTCACAGACTGCTTTGTTGCCTGCACGACTTACACTGGCCCAGCTGGTGCAACCATCACTCCTGAATGCTCAACAACCTGCACCGCTACACACACCGGATGCAGCGTTACTGGGACAACTACCACCTCATCTGCTGCAGCCTGTGGCCCTTCGGGAGACAGTTCTTGTCAGGCATGTGACATCGGGCAGATGGCTGACGAGGTTAGCTTCTTGGATCGACGCGACGATAATCTCGAGAAACGAGGCAAAGCAGATAAGAAGAAGGTCGGGGGGTGTCCCGCCTTCAATCTCATGCCCCAGTTCCCAGAGTATCCTGGAGGCGACACAGTCCTCGTGAACGACGCGGCCATCATATCCAGAAATTCTCCTCTCAAGGATATCAAGAGGTGGTGGCTCACGACCCGAGACAATCAGTGCTTGCCTGTTCTTAGAGGCCATTTGGACGCGGCTACCTACATCCAGGACAGGACGGATCCCCAAAAGGATGGCGTAGCCTCGATCGACCACATATATGAGAAGAGTATGCTTTTGGACTTCTTCAACGCGATTATCGATCCGAACGGTCCCCCTGTCAAAGGAATGTCTACCGGCGGCCCTCGAACCAAGATCAATTGCAAGGATATGGAGGCTTATGGCGGTGCAACGAAGAAGAGCAAAAAGAAGCTCCTCCAGAAGGTCTTTGACGCCTATCCTGGAGCCGTGGCAAACCCTCAGGACAAGATCATGTTCCAGAATGTGCAATATTTTGAAGACTTTATTGGTATGGACCAGTGGACCAACGGCAATGCAAAGGTACAGTGACCCCTGGTAGCATGTCTCTTGATATAAATTATTCTAACAGCTATTGTTCCGCAGGGAAATGTCGCCAATCCAAAGGATGTCAGGGCCACAGGTGACAAATGGATTCAAACTGCATACGATGTCACACCTACAACCACTGAGAAAGACGCGGACGAATGGATCAACTCGAAGATCTTGTGGCTCGAGAGGTTCGCGATCGGTGTTGAGATGTTCAATGCCCCGGAAGCAGTCGAGGCTCTGATCAGACAGAACCAGAGAATCTATGCGAGATTGTAAGTCTACATGTTCACTCTTCGATAAGTCATGACTAACTCTGTGGCAGTATAGATATGGACAACGAGGCCAAGGGCTGCATGAACGATCCTGCAGTCAAGAATGGACTTTGGTCATTCGCCGACGCATACCGAAACTTCATGAAGACTCGATTCGACGGCCAAGACACTTGGTCCATCAACAATGCGGTCGCCGATGCCAAGAGCAAACTTCTTAACAAGCTGACAACGGACTTGGCTGCAGCTTCGAGTATTCAAGCGCAGGATGCTACTAAGTGGGCGGGGAAGCTTGCTCAGTATAACAGGAGGTTCAACTACATGGCTGAATTCAATCGTCAATGGGCTGTATCTGAACCAGCTTGGGTTTGGACGTGGGTCAAGAAGCGAGATGGAGAGGATTCTGGACTTTCGTGTGATCGTCCTATTCCATCTGACACCACCACATCTGAGGAGTCCACTACCTTTGCTACGTCTACCAGAACCAGCTCTGAGAAGTCTTCTTCCGAGGAGTTGACCTCTTCCCAAGAGCCTACCTCTTCGACTGAAGAGACTTCTTCATCAGCAGAGATGATCACTTCAACCACAGAAGGCCCCATCCAATTGACGGGCTTTCCCACTCTGACCAACGCCCCTCCGCTATCCATCTCGACGCCTGATGGTAGCTCTTGCGCTTCAACAGCCACTTATACTCAGTGCAACTTGGGTACCGGCAATCATGGAGGCGGGTGCGTCGTCAACTCCCAGTGCGCCTCCTGGGTGAACACCAAGACCACCAGCACAACGCCCACTCCCACACCGACCCTGGAGTCTCCAGACCCATCCCAGAACATCAAGCACTGCTACGACGACGGCGCCAAAGCCAGCTACGACTCCATCACCGTCAACGCCGAGTCCTTCTGTCGCGACGTGGTCAACAAGAACAAGGACAACGGGTACTACTGGTCCAACGACAAGCTTGAGGAGAAGAAGTCACCCGGAGGAGGCCCAGGTTACCACTTCAAAGTCCTCTTTGCAGTCAAGGAGGGATGCTTGTGGAAGGCGGACTTCGATGAGTGTATGAGGTATATGAAGGTTCCTATCGATTCATGCAATTGCTCTGCGAAGGGAAATAAGCAGGGTGGATGGGTTGAGAATAACTGTATCACGGCCAAAATCGACCCCAACAGTGGTGATTAGAAAAGCTGGAGTTTTTGTAGATTTTTAGTTTAGACTTTTATGAGTTTTGGATAATAATGAAACTTTAATCCATTAAAGATACATTGCATTGTCTGTTATATGTGCGCTTGTGAAGTGATATGCGTGGCAGATGCACGGTGAGTCCAATTCCCAATAGTAGCTGAGTTACGGCTAATTCCTGCCCGAGGCGTATTTGGAGCGCATATCTTTCTAAACATCTCTATTTAGTTATGGATGTAGAGAGTAGAAACAATTCATGTCTCTTCACTATGTCCAAGTGATTACGTATCCAACTGTTATCATTCTTTTCTGCCGCTTGTATTAAGTTGGCTTGAAACCTCCTTGAGGCAAAGGTACAATATTCTCCTCAGCTGTATGCTTCACTTGCCCCATCGAGATAGAAAGATTTTCCTGATCAAATATGCTATAAACATTGCGCAAAAAAGGGTCACCGAATATGGCCAAAGTGTCGCCACGAGAACTGGCAAAGACTCCGCAGGTGCTATCGGGGAACTGTGATACCAAGCCGTGAAACGGAACCTTGATCTTGCCGTGGTCGCTGAACTCGACAGAGATGTAACCGTCGGACCGCTTGGGGTCGGCATACTTGCAGTCGAAGACAAAGTACCTCTGGCCAAAACCAGGTTCCTCGGTGATGCCGAAACCGCGGTAGATAGGAGCCATGGTCTTGTCGGTAAGGTACCAGCTCGCGACACCAGTGTCAAGTAGCACGGGGACGCCAACGCCCTTATCGCCGTATGTTTCTGTTGTACGGTTGTTGCCACGACTAAGGAAGACCTCGACGGATGTGATATTGACCGAGTTGGTCTGGCCGCCACTTAACTGCACATCAAATGGGTCAGCCATGGGCACGGTGATTAGGTTGCCATCGATCTTTGCCTTGTCATAGGCGCCACCAAGGAGCATCATAGCATTGGAAGCCTCCTTGTCATCTGGCCCAAGGTAGATACTTGAAGCTAAGTAGTTAATTTTAGAGGCATTCTTTAGCTCTGGCATCGCATAGGCGGACGCCTTATCGGTGCATTTGGGGCCGGCGAAATCGTACCCGCACTCCAGCGACAAACCTATTTTGTCAGCCGTTTCTATATGACTTGTTCTCCCAAGGCATGATCTTACCAAGAATTGTATAAATGTC
Organism: Fusarium brachygibbosum; assembly: GCA_018886245.1. NCBI lineage: Eukaryota > Fungi > Ascomycota > Sordariomycetes > Hypocreales > Nectriaceae > Fusarium > Fusarium brachygibbosum. The sequence goes on from MU249536.1 coordinate 86,895, forward strand.
GCCACTGAGTTTGTTTGGGAAGCTATATCTAGACGTATAGCCGAAGTACATATCATCGGTGGAAACACCACCCAGAACAACAGTATCGCTCAGATAGTCGCCCTGACCAACATAGCCCAAGGCATCCGCAAAGCCAGTACCTTGGTATTGGCTTGTTCTGAATAAAGGTTAACCACAGAAAGTAGCAGAGGATAATAGGGAACATACGAAGATGTTTCGTTGTTGAAGGTACCAAACTCATGGCAAGGGTCTCCATCTCTTTGGCAAACCTCATTGCGAGGGTCCAAGAAAGAATATCGCGGACTTCCTGTATCGATCTTGAGAAACTGCGTCTGCGGTGGCGTACCAACCTGGAGCTTGGCAAAGTACGCGGTCAAGCCTTCATCACGAGATAGCGGGACGGCGATGACCCCGGCAGGAGTCTTGGTCGCGAAAGCAACAGCGGGCAAAGCGACGGCTGCAGCGGCGGCGGCGAAGGTAATGCGGAGAGCGGAACCGGCCATAATTGAGAGAAAATGATGAGGTCACAGTTTCGGTGAACCACTTGAATCGAAGGAGACATACGTAGTATATATAAACAACTCACTCAACCTCAATGCGACCCTATATGAAGTCATGACACCGAGCTCAATACGAGTTTCTTTACGGAGTCTATTCCTGATCTGCAGGTCCAGCTGTTGTCTCATTGGCGCGGGACCCGTCTTTATGAGATTAGGTCGTATGTAAACCTTGGCAACTTTTCCATTCTTGCACAGACAGTCATAGCGCGTTCATAACTACACTTTATGCATATGAAAGCAAGTACGCTTCTTCCTTATCTATCGCACTAGCCTATTTTTTATCACCGACCTGGGTTACCTGTTTGTGAATACTTGCTGTACCTTGAAATGCCGAAACTCTGTCATCTGACTGCGTACTGTACTTCGGCCTCAAAGGAGCATCGATTGAAACAAATATGCATCACTTAACAATACTGTAGGTATAATCACACCAATCACCTCAATATACCTTGTTTCAGTGCGATCCACACAAGTCCTGCTGATCTTCCGCCCATCTCACAGCAGCAATGTCAAGCACTTGGTGATATCAAGCGAACTGCTAGATGCGTACAGTTGGAAATCAGGACTCAACCAGACGACATTCACTTCATTAACAACTCTTCATCATATAGACGTGATTGCTTCTAGGACGGTCAAGCTGACGAACGACGACATATAGTACGGATGAAACTTCAAAATGCTGTGAACCTGGATCTGAAGGATACGTTCCCCTCAGGTCATATCCAAATTAGGTAGTATAGAGTAAAGTAGGGTTGCAGAATCAGACAGTAAGTTATATACAAGAGTATTTCATCCTCCACACTTAGGCAGAGTAGACACAGGCGACAGGGTTCTTGTCCTTAGTGGTACGGACAGTAATAGCCTGGCAGTTGCTGTTACCACCAGGGTTCTTGTTTCCGACATCAGCCCAGAGAGTGTAAGAGCCGCCAGCCTTCTTGCTGTTGGGGCAAGCGAGGAAACCCTTGCTACCAAAAGTGAGGTCTCCGTTCTTAGCAACCTTCCAGCCCTTGGTCTCGGCGTTCTTGGGAAGGTTGAAGCCCTTGTCACCATAGGTGGCGTAGGCGAGGATGCCCTGACCCATGCCCGAGCGGTCGACGTAGGCCACCTGAGGGTTCTTGCCCCAGGTGTAGAGGCTGAGTTCGCCAGATTTGTTGATGTTGAAGGTCACCTCATTTTCGGTGAGGCCTCGGTCACAAGCGGCGTGCTGGTTCTTGAGCTTGAGGGCAAAGCGACCGTTGGAAGCTTGGAGAGCAGCGTGGTCAATTTCCTTGTTGCCTTGACGGAGGGCAACGGCGTTGTACTCTGTTACCTCGGCGGCAGAAACCATGCCAGCGGCGAGGATAGTAGTAATGAAGCTGGTGAAATGCATTTTAATAGTTTGGTGGGAAAACGATGAATAGAATATAACAAGTCTTGTTAAGCTTAACTATTAGAAGTGATTGTAAGTTGTATGTGTGTAAGTTGGATAGAAAAAGTTCTAGAAATCTTGCGGGCATAGTCTTTATATAGGTATCAGTCTTCATGATGATCTACATGTTATGCCGTCTACCCGAAATACTATTTGCCGCGTGATGGAGGAATACGAGATGGGCCGATGGGTCTGGCTGGAACCCCATATTTGAAGCAGGGAACCCCAGTTTAGTCTAGAACCTACGTCTGGCGGCTGCCGGCAGTGCAGTTTATGAATAGTTTATATATTGTTCCATAATTGAAATAAACCTTCCGATATCTTAACTCTACCGTGCTTCTTTACAGACCGCCAATTTACACGCATCGACTGCTAGTTGAGCTGTAAAGATATACTCAAAGGCATCAGCTGCTTCAAGTCTAGAACAAATGAACGCTTCACAATGAATCCAGTGAACCTGCTGCTGGCCGTCATAATAGATTTAACAAGGAAACCTCATACTACACTGGCTCTACTGAGCCCACCGAGAGGTGTGGTCGATGGTTGAAGGACGCCGAGACCAGATTCTAACTGGGCTGAATATTGTTAGATACCTCGAGCGGAGCAAATATCTCAGCAAGCAGAATCCACCTTTGAGTAGACATGTGCCGAAGTCGATAAAAGTCTTGATTAAATCTCCAAAAACGGCACATAAACTTACGCAAGTAACCATAAAGGGATAATCAACAGGCAATTTCGCTCTGCCATGAGTTTAGTTTGACTTAGGCCACGTGTGTGTAAATTACCCTATAGGTAGTACCTACCTAAGGTCAATAAGGGAGAAGAGATAATATTCAACTTGAGTTTGAATCTTATAAGCATGTCTCCATGGTGATAGATTAAGGGTACATAAGAACATAATGTGAATTGATCTCGATTACTATTCAGGTCTAATGGATGGCGTATATGCTCTGTCATCTTCTTTGAAATCCAAAAGCTTCGATACATTTACTTGCCACTTTCACAGATGAGCTAAGTCCGAAGAGGTGACGCAGAAATATCTAGACAAGCGCGTTCAGATGGACTGGGAAGTCGCACCCCATGCTACATTGCGAAGCTGGTAGAGTATGCTCACCCGTCAGATCCTCCATCAGACAGCGATATATCACCGGATCCTTATTATGCCATGCCTTCTAAAGAGGCCCTAAATGGCTAGCAGCGGGATTGCGGGGTAAAGGATTGAAAGGTGTGGACTGCATATATATATGATTCAAAAGACTGTGGAAGCGATACTCCCCGCTTTGTGACCACTTCAAAAGACGAGGACCTGTGGTAATACAGCAGATGCCCCAAGCCCAGAGAGAACTTCGATTGCACTGAAGGAAAAGGTGAAAATAGCGCAACTTCAAAATGTTCTCTGATTAACAGTCTCAGCGACTCAAAAGCTGCTTTCATTTTAGTGTGAAGATGAACTTGTTTTTGTTTAGATGCAGAGACAACTGATGACAATTACGTAGCCATTGGCCGTCACGTCATCGTCAGTACAGTGGCTTGGTGGCAGTGATTAGTAAGGAAGTAGAAGCAGAGAAGGTGTAATGCTTGAAGACTGCTACTATCGGAGCTGCTGTCAAGGCTCTGAGACGTCTTGAAGTGGAGACCTGTTGGAAAGATCTTTAATAAGAAACCACAGGATGAGAAAAGGGAATTTATGAGAAGGTCTTGGAATCTGGATCTGATGAATGAGAACTGCGACATATCTTGTGAGAAGATCTTTTGTATTGAGGCATGGAATGTTGGCGATAGGTACTGAGCCAGGGGTGTCTCATAGACATAGAATTTATGCTTGGATCCACTGACTTGGGTGCAGCTTGTTATTCGTTATAGCTTTTTGAAACTTGATTCTCAGATGATGGCCGATATGTGGCGCGGTACTCAGCATCGCGGTGCTAAAAGAGGCCTTCCGCATAGATGACAGTGGGTCAATCGCCGTGATGGTTCTCACTGCAAGTGTCTCCATTTGATAAACATTGATACTGGAAGCACTGAGATTGTCTCATCAAGGAACTCATGTGCGTCCTACACCGCTATGATATATCCTTTGATTAGTAATCGGCTACAGTTATTCTCTATAGTAACTTTGGCACTTCCCATTTTTTGTAACTTCATCTTGTAGACAGCATTTAATAGAGGAATTTTGACGTCTTGCTAAAATGATGTATGGGACTCTGCTGGCTGAGTCCCTGTCGGCTGATCGGTCTATAGATCGATGCTAAAGAATTTTAGAAGCAACTACTCTACAAATCCAAGCAAGGGGCTCTCGTTAATCTCTTAATGTGGGCGATGTACGGATCACTCCGATCCAGATCGTAGCCTAGTCGCTGCGAAGAATGCGAAGGGAACTACGGGACGGGCCAGGTCCCCGCACGGGAGGCACGGCGCGCTCGGAGAGATTGTTAGGCCACCTTTGAAGAAGAACCACCAGTAGTATCACGACTTTAAAACTGCATTTGAGACACGGGTTGTAGATGAATGCATGGCGTAAAGCGGTGTAGCTTAATACTTTAAAGTATCCGTTTGCAATACGCCATTAGACTGTGGGTCCCAAAGAGGAGGGGTCTCAACATGATGCAGCCCAGGCTCAGTGGCACTGTACAATCTGACAATGTACCCGCCGGCACTTCTTGCTAGCCTGGTTGTTTCAGATGACAAGTCTCGCATGCCGAGGGGCATCGGCTTATGTTCCTGACTAGGCAGTATCTCATGTCCCTTGAGTATTGCAAGAATCCTTTTAAGGTCTCGGTGTGTTTTACAACCCTGATCCGGATCAGCCGACAAGAGAATTGGTCACTTTGGGAACCTGTAGACTCGTTTCTATAATTGAAGGTACACCCTTTCGCTGTGAGGATACTCTTCCGAATGACCTCAAACCAAGAGACACAGCCATCTAGAACCGCCATTAGGTAGGGGGATTCTTGCTCATGATCTTGGAGAACTGTATGACTGAAAGCGGTCCTGATTTACACTGCGGCTTGAAACAAGGTAGCTGCGATCAAGGAAGAGTCTCACTCTTGACTTGGAATTGCGGCATGATGATGTATATGTAGAAGACTGAAAGGAGAAGAATGTATTCACAACAGATCGTGAGATCTCGAAAAGGCGGTGGGCATGTTCAAGCTTAAGGAATCAGTCTGTAGAGGCCCTTACTCACAGAACAGGAATGCTGACAGATCAGGTGGCCCATCATGTATAAATAAGAGACTTGATTCTCCCTTCTCACAGAATAATTCTCATCATCACAGCATTCAATCAACACAGTCACACCCACCTCCAAGTAACTACAACAACTCTCATCATGTCCAGCGAAGAAGCTCAGATTCCGCGTGAGGTCGAGGAGGATCAGTTTGAGACCGAGATCGCTTCTAACAGCGGTACCGTCTATGTATGATGTTCTCCAATCGTGTGTCAGCAGCGCAATTGTTTAACTCTATGATAGGTGAAGTGGGACGTCAAGGGCGGCCGTGACCGCACGCACAACCCTTACCTCAACACATGCAGCCAGCTGGAGGGCAGTCCGTAAGTGTGGTTGCTGTAACTATTCCCTCTTGCAGCACTAACCTGGAGCTTAGCAACATTCAAGGTGTTGAGATCAGGAGTGCAGTCGGCGTCAAGCTGCACCTTTACGGGTAAGTAGGGTTATTGGCTTGACTATTACATGAAGACACTCCTAAGAAAAGTTACAGTGGCTCTTCTTGCAGTGGTGAGTCATTCATCGTTGATGGCCCAACCAGTGGCAAGAACAAGATCGACCCTCGACGTTATGGGGCGTACAAGCTCGTTGCTGCCTAATCAGCCAAGGGCATGTACAGCTTGAAGATTCAACTCAGTCAAGTTGGGATCAAGGGAAACTAGCAACGTTGATCAACACGGATGGAATAACTTAGCACAGCAGAGATACGGGGTTGAAGGGCTCTAGCTGTTAGCTATAACATGTCACTCATTATATAAATATCAATACACATGAATCGTGGCCACAGGCTCTTAAATAAGATTTACACCCATTTGATAATAGCTTCTGTTAAGCTGAACCTCATTAGCATATATCTCTAGACATAAATCAAGGTTCCATCAGAGAGAACACAATATCAGATAAACCCAAGGCCACCATGACCAATAGCTCTTACACCGTATTCTATTTTGGTAAGAGCAGAAACGGCCCCAAGCTATACAATATGCAGATATCTACTCAATAGATTCCCATGATGTTAATACATTGGGGTCCGTTTGTGTAGGTATAATAACTAACTACACCTCGAGGCTATCAACACCTGCTATCAACTCTTTCAACCTAGTCTTATCTGGAGCCTCATTGATATCAGCGATTCCCGGAACTGGCCACAGACTGTGGCATTGCTCCTCAATCAGCATCCGCTCATCATCCTCTATTGATTCAGCTTTGACATGTGTTTGAACTAATTGCAAGTCTCCAGGATCCATTGCTTTCTGTAGTTGAATAGCAAGAAGCCTACTAACATGGTAGTTCAGCCCCTGCTTTTCCAAGCCTTGTGCAGCTAGAATAAGGCTTGAGCGATAGCCAGACGCAACGCGAAGGTCGTTGCTGGCCACCTTGACTAGATCGGCGATAATCATGTTGCCAATTACGGTCAATGCAAATGCCATCCAAGGGTCGTAGAACTCAAAATTGTGTCTGGCGTAGTAGAGACGTACAACTGTCTCAAGCATAATCTTGGCTTCGTTTATTACCGACACAGGTGCTTTACCTCCGTACAGCTTCAAAATCTCAGGATTGTTCATGCCATACGAATTGACAATAACCTGTGTGAACGAGATTACCAACTGATGGTATGTGACGCTAAGAAGGATTAGTATAACAAATAACTACTCGCCAATTCATATCCGACGGGAAGGTCATCTTACTGTAAAGTTAAATGAAGTGGAAAGACGAGTTTTCTTGGCTGAAGGGGTTCCGGCAATTTGTTCTTCCAATCATCAAGCTTGTTTTTGAATACCGCGATGTCGTGAAGAGTGAGCAGATTAGACGATTGCATCCCGAAGAGCTTAGCTCCAAGTTCATTCCTGATCGCGTTCAAGCCTGCCTCAGCTTCCAACTTAGACCCAACATGCAGCGGGTGTATTATTGGATCATTAGGATATTGCACCCACACCTCCCCATACCATAGTGGCTCTACTGTAGCATCTGGCAGTGGGATCTGAGGAGGATGCTGAAGATATGGCGGACGGAAGAAAGCAAAGTCGAAGTTAGCTTGCCAGGAAAAGATTCCCCACGCCGTAAACACACGAGCTTTACCTAGGTCCGTGTCCTTTCCATGCTTGTCTGGGCCGAACAAATCCAATTCTTTGGCCATCTCACAAGCTCGTTTTGCATACAAAGAACCGATCTCATCCATACCATTATTTGTCATGGTATAACTGAGTATCAGCGCGGCTTGTATAGTGGGGATCGAGGCTTTCTTTATCGACGCCAGATCCCATAGTTGTCTTGCTTCTGCTAAGAACCGATAGGTGAGAGACTCTGGAAGCCAGATCTTGGATCGGTCTGGAATTTCGAGGCAGCTTTGCTACAATAAGTTAATTCTGCCTCAAGTAATTGGTTCGATGGGACCCTTACACTTGCGATAGTCAGCACAGCATTGACGAGTAATGGTGAGCAAAAGTCAGTCCGGCCGGCAGCCATGTCCTTCAAAAACAGGTCCTTTTGTACAAAAGGGCCACTAGGGTGGGGATACAGAAAATATGAACAGATAAGTTTTCTCAATAACCGGTTGTCAGAAGTAACCCGAGTCCATGGTTTCGCTTCCAGTTTGTCAATTATTGGGTCGACCATCTGAGCAGCTTGGTATGGAACACAATAGATGACTGCGTATTGGTTCTCATGAGTTATAGGTTGTGGGTTGGCTTTGTAGAAAGATTGAGATGGAGATGGAGAGTTGAAGTTGGAGTTGAGGTCTCGAGCTTGACCATCCCCATCCAAAACTCTGTTGTTGGAGTTTGGCGGAGACAACGTAGTTTGATATAGAAACGAATCCAGATATGGATTACCTACCATTGATAGGTGGATAGGTATCTCTGATAGATATGGAAATTCGTATCGACGACGACGTGACTCTCCTGCTAGCGACAGCTGCATGAGGAGATGCCCATTCTTGATTTGACTCAGAACAGTCGCCGCGTCTACTCCAGCTCTGATGCGATGCAGAATCGCGGTAGCGTCTTGCTTTGGTATGACCCGGAGAAGATCGAATAGCTCTCCATATGTGGACTCTCGCTGTCGCATCTCTTCGTTTTCCTTTCGAATATCCTCCCGTTTCGGTCTGTATTGACAGGCCTTTCCCTGTTTAGTACAAGTGCCACATGTAGGTCGCGAGCCATCGCACTACAGATGTTTTAGTTTCAAAAGCGGTTCCACTTTAGCAGATCTCCATAGCCACCTTTGTTTTGCGTCGACGGCAAGACTCACATGCCAAGGACACGTTCTGGTACTTCGGAGGTAACTGTATCGGCGACCCCCTTCGCATGTCCCGTCTCAGTAATTGAGAGGCCGGTAGGATGGGCCGAAGAGGAGGCATGGTGTGTCTACCTGAAATACAGGTAGCTGAAGGAAAACTTGTCAACGTGCAGCTAAATAGTAAGGGATGCGTTGGGGGGAAGTCAGGTGAGGGCGCGTGAGAAAACAAGAAACCATGGACTGGCTGACACTATAAAATGTGTTGTTCTCTGACAAAAAGAGTCTTGTGATTTTTGTCTTCCCTATCCAGACCCATATCTGGTTCTGCCAATGAGGAACCCCGCTGTCAGCGTTCCGACGCTTATGATTAGATATGACGTAGGATGATGTGGATAATATCTATTTCTTAGTGGAAGGACCCCTCCTCCCGTTCCACTTCACTACCATCTGGCTTGACTCTTGGGATGTTTGGATAAAACTGGTTTAAATTCCTGGGCAGATTATTCAGTGATGAACCTAAAGAAGTCTATTTTTTAGATATATTCAAGTACTTGACAGAGTCCTTGTTATCTCTCCCCCACCAGCATCCCAATCTCAGCATTTCTTGCAAAGCTTACCAGTGTTCAAGTTGTAATCCCAGTCATCACTTCCCACACCGGAAAGAACCCACAGACTGTTCGTGGGGTCATACTTGTTCTTCACCTCCAGCAATTGACGGTAGTAATTCCCATAGAAGTCCTTCTTAAAGTTGGAGTTGAAGGGGTTACCCTCATTCATGTAAGCACCGGTCTCAGGAGCCCACTCCCGCCACAAACTCTCAATACCTTCTTCAAGACGCTCTGAAGTCTCTTTGAGCATGTCCTGCGGTGCAAGGGACTGGTTGAACTTCGCGCCATAGCTCATGACGTGAAGGTAGTTGGAGCGCCACGCTGGGAGAAGCGCACCGCGCATACTTTTGTCAACCTTGGCAGGTCCAGGGCCTCCTTGAAGACCGATGACAACAAATCCATAGCTAAGGAGGCGCTTCGCATAGTCCGAGAGCTTGTCTTGACTGAGTTCTGACAGCTCCGGGCGTCCAAGAAGTCGGCTCGAGATCATTGACATGGCGCCGGCTGTATGAGAACCTCCAGCATTCATGTCATTAAAAAACGATAGATAACTGGACTCTGAAAGCTCACTAGGCACGATAGTAATGAGACTGCTATTGGTTCCATCACTTGCGTCCAAAAGATGCTTTCTTGTCGAATTCATAAGCTTTTCAACAGCTGATGGTGATGTGTTAAAAGCGTAAATACCCTGGCTGATGATCACGCCAGTCTTTGGGTTGCCTGAGATAATTGTGGCACCAGCACAACCGGCGTCCATTAGAGACGGAAGGTCTTGCAGAAGAGCAGCAAGTGCCTTGAAGCTGGCTTCAATTGCAGCAGAGCCGTTTCCAGCAGGACTGACAGAAAAGCCGGTGTTGATGACTTGAGGTGCAGGATAAGTCTTGATAACATATTCGGTTACGATGCCGTACTGTCCTGCGCCACCACCACGAATCGCCCACAAGAGGTCCTGGTTCTGGGCGGCATCGGCTACGATGATCTGACCATCTGATGTGACAACACGAACTTGATAGATGTTGTCGGCTGCAAGACCGAAAGTGCTTGACAGTGGACCATGGCCTCCTCCTTGGATGTGGCCACCAAGGCCTACCGTTTCATCGTTGCCACTGACAATTACGCGGTTGTAGTTAAGAGCATGACGAACAGCTTCTCCGTAGTTGAGACCACTTCCAGCAAACAAGACTGTATCAGTCTTATTTGATCCAGGTATCTTCCAGTCGTGCACGAGCTTTTTATGCTTCATATTATGGGTCCAAATGGATAGCGAATGAGCTCCAGCGGATCTATTAGAGCGTTAGGCTTCGAATATCGTAGTCTTTATCAGGCTTACCGTCCAAATAGGTCATGTCCAGTTCCCTTGACTACAATGCGTAAGTTCCTTTGGGATGCCCAGCGCGTAGCAATAGCAATTTGCTCGTCGCTAGTAGCGTTGACAATATGGTTCGGATATCCACCAAGATGACATCCACGGGTAGCATTATAGCCATCGGAACCTGGTGGTAAGCATGAGTTGTTGGCATAGAGCGGAGAAGCGATCGACTCAGGCAGGGCGGCGTGAAGGGCGGCGGCAGTCCAGTTGTCCTCGATGATTTGGCAAGGATGGGGCGAGTCAAGTGGGTTGCCTTTGTAGCATGAAGAAGCGGCTGGATGGGTTTTGAGTAGAGCACCGCCGATGGTTCGATTGAGCTCTCCCCATTCTTCAACAGAAGGCCAATTGTGATCAGATGGTGAGAGCTTGCAAGCCGGGAGGGCTGTGCCTAGTGCTGAGCTGAGGAAAACGAAAGCGGAAGCGTAAAGGAGCATCATGTTGAGTGCCATGTCTTACGTGGAGTCAAATGTATGTGAAGATATTGTTGAAGGAAGGTTTTCTCCTTATATATATCTTGAGTATTCCACGCACATTACCTAAGAATGCAGTAACTAGCCTCGGCAGATAGTATCGGGCTGGTGTGAATTCGCTTCTTTGCATTAAAATTGCTCGTTTGAACCGTACAGGAACACAGATTTCGATCCACTTTGCATCACATTGTGCCGTGTTTCGTTCCACGCTTCTACCATTGGGTCGCTAATTTATCTCTCCTGCCTGGTCGACAGCTATCAGCACGGCGTTCATGTAGAGATCAGTCTCTTCAGCGAAGGATGCTGAGACGAAGAGACGCGTCAGTTGGTCCACACTCGTCGGGGTCCCAGTGTCAGCGGCGAAATTAGACGGGTTTTAGGCTGTGCCTAGTTGTGAGCGAGTGCGTAAATAACGCGATTGGTCCGCGAGGCCACCCGTCTTTAGACATTTCCAAGCAGTCTTGGAGGAGGGACTAACCTTCGGGTCACGTATCGCTGCCTGTGATATCGTCTGTGTTGCATTGGAAACGTAATACCACCACGAACGCAATTGGGAGATCTTTCAGTTCGGTCTGTGGGCTCGAAAAGCCAATCATCAGTTTCTCGCATGACGCTCAGGCTGCATAAATCTTCCTAGCGCCTCAACTTTCAGCCATGACGTCTTTTGCATCGAAGGCCTGCCGACACTTCCGAAAATGAAGAATTCGGTTTACCCTGTAGAATAAAATCAACGTAGCCAATTCCCACAGTTATGATAAATAGAAAGTTCACACAAGTCACCCGCTAGTCCACTACAAAAAGGGCGTGCGATAATTTGTTGCTGCAACTTAGATCCCGATCGTGCGATAGGGTGCTAGAGTCGAAGGAACCAGAGACTGTATTCATTCCTGAGATGGATCGCAGATACGGTAAAGGTGTCATCCTAGTTCTCGACTTTGACCAAATCATTGTTCGCAGTAACAACGGTATGATCAGATTAGAATCATATACCAAATAGGGTGGCGGGGATTCCCACCCTGGAGTTGTAGATGTCGGCCATTTGCTCCAGAGGGCTGCTAATGAATACACATATGGCAAATCAAAGAAGAAAGATATGTGTTTCAATTGATTGCTATGAAGAATTAAATATCGACATGCGAGTCCCCTTCTGTCTGTCTAGATGCTAGTCCTTTGCCTGATATCTCAATACATAAACAGGCAGTTTCCAATCCTCTTGATTGGACCCTAACAGAGAGCTTGCATGTCACTTGGTGCTTGTACAGCCACAAAGTTATCACTCCACTATGGCTCATTCACGGAGACAAGCTCCATTGCCCTGTTCTTCTGTTGAGCATTCTTTCGACGAGCACAGCATCCAATGATACCCTGTATAGTTGTCGCAAGCCACAAGAGCATGCTGACCAAGTTCACCCAGACCGCCGAACGCATTCTAGTACCTGAAACTACTACTGCAAACCCATCCTCTTCTAACCTTTCTCCGCCGCCGAGGTAGGCAGTAGCAGATACCCCAAACTGCGCTAGCCACAAGACGAAGACAAGACCATCAAGTAGGCCCCAGTACCATACCGCCGTGGTAAAAAATAGATGGGCGAGACAGACAACCATTGATACCCCGGCCACGAACTCGGCGTAAATCCAAGCTGATTCTGCCTTGACATTATTATTCGTCGCTTGTTGGAGATCGAGGCCGTACAGAACTGCCACAACGATGGCAAATGTACATTGCAGTGTACGTAAGGCGGCGCGGGAGATCAGACCAGCCACACCTTTCTTCTCCCAGTAGTCGGCTGCGTTCGTCGGAGGCATGGTAATTCGTTGGTGCGAGAGTAGCACTCAAGGTTTGGACGCAATGTGGTCTTGCTACAAAAACCTGAGAGAATGTTAGAAAGGCGGCTTGTTGGCAAGAGATATTGATAGCGTACCCAACGTCAAGTGTTCTAGCCGGTTTGTGTTGGTAAGGTATGACAGGGTTACTGTTTCCTTGGATGCTGTAATCACTCCTTGATAGCTCTTGGAAGTTTGTGATGGTGAGTTTCCTAACTGAAAAAGTCTTTGGGGAAAGAAATATGGCATATCCGAGGAATTTATCCACTTATACATCCCTATTGTCACGTCAATTATTGGGACGTGGCTCACTAGCCATTTTTAGGAAGGATTCGGCATTCGCCATCTCAACAAGTTGAATAAAGCGGTTGCTCACGTTTTCTAAGAATAGTGAGATAAACTTGATGATACTTGGCAAAGACTGACTCGGGTGAGGAAATGAACAAGATGAGGAAGTGGAGCGATAATGGGGAAACTGCAGCGCTAAGGTCTAGTGTGGAACATGCATGAACCTATCGCAGAGTTCTCGCTTGTTGAATGCGAAAACGTACGTCAACTTGACTGAAACAGTTAGCCAACCGGAGCAATTCATGCGATCGCCCACACCGAATGCTATTAGCGTATTAGTGGTGGAAACGAGTGTTTCTAATGTTGAGCTTTTCTCTAGCTACTTGTATTAAGACTGAATCTCACGAAGGAAATCCAGCTTTCTGAACAAGCATCATCCACTTATCATGATGAACGGACGTCATTCGGAAGAGATTGTTGATTTACCGATGGCCATCGAGGCCTGCGCGAGAGGTAGAGTGCTGATAAGACCCTAACACAGAGCAAGTACATGGGAGGTTCAACTGACATGTCGGATCATTGCAGATGATGGTCGAGTCGATATTGAAATCCCTCCTACTCTAAGCCATCGACTCTCCAAGCTACCCGACTTCGAAGACCTCGATGCAGCTCCTACTGAGCCACCTGCATATCAAGCACACGCCGGCAATATAATCGGCCTCAATGTCTTGATCCAAGTGATTGGAAGTCGCGGTGATATCCAACCCTTCGTCGCACTCGCCAACGAATTGCAAAACCACGGCCACAGGATAAGACTGGCTACACATGATGCCTTTGCCGATTTTGTAACGTCTTCTGGTATAGAGTTCTATCCAATTGGCGGTGATCCCACTGAACTCATGGCTTATATGGTCAAGAATCCAGGATTGCTTCCTAACATGGACAGTCTTCGTGCGGGTGACATTCAGAGCAAACGAAAGATGGTGGCGCACATGTTGGACGCCTTTTGGGACTCTTGCATTCAACCGGATCCTAAGACAGGTGATCCGTTTGTCGCGAACTGTATCATAGCTAACCCTCCAAGCTTCGCCCACGTCCATTGTGCTCAAGCGCTGGGAGTGCCGCTTCATATGATGTTCACTATGCCTTGGACTAGTACTGGAGAATTTCCTCATCCTCTCGCCAATTTGACCAGTTCCGACAAAAGACATGAACGCAGCATTGCTAACTATCTATCCTATGATGCTGTCGAATTCCTGACATGGCAGGGGCAAGTCATCGCACACTGTTTCTATAGGATACTTACTGACGCTCAAGACTAGGCTTGGCGACCTTGTCAATCAGTGGCGCGAAACGAAACTCGGCCTGGAGCGCGTACCTCTCAACGAAGGTCATAGACTTCTAAAGTCACTTGAGGTGCCGTTCACATATTGCTGGTCTCCATCTTTGATCCCAAAACCGCGCGAATGGAGCCATAATATAGGTCAGTCATATTCTTTATCCTAACGACTTTTACTAATTTCAATGTCAATGTCACGCAGACATCTCGGGCTTCTTCTTCAGAAAGGCCCCATATTACGAACCTCCCAGCGATCTCGATGCATTCCTGCAGAAAGGAAATGCCCCCATCTATGTTGGATTCGGCAGCATCGTAGTTGACGATCCGGACCGACTTATGACCATGGTTCTGAAAGCCGTCAGTACTTTAAAGATTCGGGCTATTATATCTCGCGGCTGGAGTAAGCTTCAAGGAGACGACAACCCTGACATCTTCTACATCGATGATTGTCCTCATGAATGGCTTTTCCAACATGTTTCGGCAGTCGTTCACCACGGTGGAGCTGGAACATCTGCAATTGGACTGCTGAACGCACGACCGACAGTAGTCGTGCCGTTCTTCGGCGAGTGAGTAACCTCTCAAGACATCTGCTGTCTATCAGAGTCATGATCAACACTAACCCACATCAGTCAACAATTCTGGGGTCAAATGATAGCAAAAGCTGGTGCTGGTCCTGAGCCAATACCTTATTCTTCCTTGACTTCTAGAATTCTCGCCGAATCGATAGAGTTCGCTCTGGACCCAAAGGCCAAAGTTGCTGCGCAACAATTATCTGAACAGATGAGACGGGAACCAGGTGTTCAAAACGCGGTCAGACACTTTCATTCCGCCCTGCCGTTGGACCGATTGATGTGTGATGTTATACCAGAGCTCCCGGCTTGCTGGAGTTATAAAGGAAAACACAAACAAATTCTCCTTTCAAAGAGAGCCGAGAGATTATTGTCAAAATCACAAGAAATAGATCAGAAAAGATTGAAGTAGTAAGTACTGAGACACACTCAAACTATCAACTCCAATAATACTGACCTCTCCTTAGCCATCAATCTAAACCGACTTGCATCGAGAGTCGTAGGTGGGATCCAATTACCGCCGCTGGTTCAGCATCAGTTGAAGTTGTAGCCGAGATGGCCCACGCAACCGCCGGAATCTTTGTCAAACCATACGATGCAGTCAAACATAACCACGCGAGAACTGATTCACCATCGGACAGCGAATCCAATGATGCCCACCGACCCAAATCCGATATCAAAGGCAAATCGACAACAGCAAAACATGTTGTAGAAGCTTCATCCAAAAGCTTTGGAAAACTCGTCGCAACATCGACAAAGGGTATCTTGGTCGACATACCAATCGCGGTCACAGACGGTCTTCGTGCTGTCCCACACCTTTACGGCGAAGACGTAAAACAGCGCAGACCCATAACTGGTTTTAGGTCTGGTGCTGCTGTAGCGGGTAAGAACTTTTGCCACGGTATGTATGAAGCCATCACGGATGTTGTTGTGTACACATACCACGGAAAGCGCGAGGAACAAGCGCTAGGGGCTGCAAAGGGATTGGGCAAGGGGATACTGAGTCTGGTTACAAAGGCTACTGCGTCTACCTTGGGACTTATCACGTACCCAGCTCAGGGACTCCAGCGAGAAATTCACTCTGCGGTGATGACAAAGACTCCCAAGATGATTGAAGAGTCTATGAGGGTGGAAGGAGATTGGCTTCTTCACCGGGACCCGGCGTCAAAGGACGAGCTTCTGGCTTTGATTGCAGATTTCAAAACAATACGGGAAAGCAAGACAGCGAAGAAATAGGTCAAAGGGCTGTAATATCAATAAGATCCTAAGTTAAGGAAGGTATCACCTCTATGGGCCTCGGATTTTATAATTAAGACTGTCTTGAGCATGTGAGCCTCTGTAGTATATAGCGCCGCTGTCTATTAATTACTAATGCGTGTTTCTCGCTTCTATTGGAAAAATGCTTCAATCGGAGAATCCAACCAAATCTAAAAGTCGCTCGAAAACGGAGGATAAATCAGACTCTGTTGTACTTACGCGATTAACATCTCAGTGTAGATATTAGATCTACATAGCTCCTAAATGCTCTAAACAAAACTCAAAGGAAGATGCCTGTGCGAATTAAAATCCGTCATCATATGTTAAAGTTGCAGTATTTAGCTGTCAAAGTTGCGGTATGGACATTGGACAGTCTCATTCTTGTCCTGTAGACATAGCTGACGAACTTCGCTAGTGCCAACCACGCCGTAATCGGTCAAATCTGGGCTGATGCCTATGGTATCGTATTTCTGCAACAGGTTCCGAACTTTACTCTGTGCAGCCTTTCGCTTCTCCGGAGTTTCGAGCAGGTTGTCCAGGACCCATTTTGGCTGTAGGGCAATCACTGGCACACTCATGTGTCTGCTCCATCGTTCTTGATGCGCTGGCGTCAACATGACTGGAAATACCGGCTCTCCATTGAAGCAGAAACTCCATTTAGCATCCGCTGTGTCTTGCGGGATTTCCTCTGGCCAACCCTTCGGATCACAGATACGAAGGCCTCGAAGCATATCCCAGAAAGTGCGGTTATGCTCTTCGACACTTCGCTGCTTCTCAGAGGAGGCGCCAATGACGACTAGGGATGTGTTTGGACCCAAAGAGCTCGAGATACGCAGATAGTCAGCTAGAGCTTGAGCTATCTTGCGCACATTACGCGGTTCCGATGGATCGTCTGACTCGAGGAACACGTAGCGATGGTCATCTGCTCGATAGCCCATCGTTGCATATACGCAGGGAAAGGTCTTCATGCCGCTCCCCTTGGCTAATATCGTGCTTTTGAAGTCGTGATACGCAAGGCCTTGCCACGTATTGTTGTCAAATCGACATTCAACCTCATTTCTGATGACACGTCAGTCTCGCAAGTTTAACCGATCAGCATGTCACGAACCTCGTCAGCAGCTCCGCATGTGAAAATTGCCGGATTTCGTTATCATCAGGGACTAAGGCAGCCTTCTCCAATTCCGACACAAAAGTTCCGAGTTTGAAGCCATCCGTGACGAATCTCAGCTTCTTGATAAACTGGCTAATGGCTTTTCGAAACTGCAATGGCTTGGCAACTACCACAAAGGCAAAAGCAAAGATGATGGCATTGATTGCGAGCTGCATGGTGCTAACAGATTAAGAATGCTTGGAATCAGGACGTCATGTATTCAGAAAAGGGTGTTTCATCCAATGCAGCATCAGTATCAAGTGGACATAGGCTCAAATTATATCTGCTGCCGTAGTTACGACGTGAAAATGTACATGGTGTCCGAACGTCATTGACATTAAACGACTGAACTGCTAGGATACCCAGTTTGTATTCGACCGCGCTACCAGAGTTCTGGTAAAGAGCCTTGGGATGGCATTTCTCAAAGTGCCATGGCTCTTTATTGCCACTGCGTGGCTCGTGGATCTAAAAATAATGAAATCATCACGATGCATGCGACAAGCGATGACGAATGGCAGTGTAGAGATTGCAAAGCATTCCGATGTATAGACCATTTCACTGTGATTCTTTGTTCATAGTGACGCCGGCGTCTACTATGGATTCCTGTAGCATAGGTCGGTTAACGCTCGATTCTAGCGCTGCGGGGATAACATGATGAGCGGGAATACCACCGGAATGTGGGGCGCGAAGACAAATCTGGGGAAAGTTCAGTCTTTTGGGACGTTGAAGCTGAGCCACTGAGATCATGAGTCATTACCCTACATCCTCGCATCATCGACAGGGCTAGCAGGGGAATGCTACTGTCACCACCTCATTAAAATTAGTTCCGAGACCATCGAGGATACTGAACATTACAAACTCAAGAGCTATTTCATTACACAATAGTCATTCTGTATTGAAACGCTCGACTTTGCAAAGCCTGATGCTTCTGCATTTTTGTAGTATTTGGAACAACTTTCGATATTTATCCAGCTGATTCATTGTTCACAAATAAACAAATCGAAATTTGTCATACTCGACAAACTACAGTCCCTGCCGAGTTCCGGAAATGGAGGATACTAGACAGCTACCTGGTGGCATAATCGAACTTGCGCCTCGGACGGGAACTTCCTTTCTCGTCAACAAGGGCCAACGTCTGAAAGTCATCGATCCAAAAGGCACTCAAGTCTCTGATCTCGTGGCATTCAATCGACACGACACAGACGAAGTCATCTCTAATGGACGCACATTTGACTATGCAGACGCCATATATCTGACTACCAACGACCCGCTCTACTCAAATCGCAGCAATATTATGCTTAGAATCGTCGAGGACACTTGCGGACGCCACGACTTCCTGCTTACTCCGTGTTCCAAAGATACCTTTCGTATCATATACGGACACGAGGAGCCGCATCACGGCTGTTTCGGCAATCTCTCTCTGGCGTTAAGCAAACATGGCATCGCGCCTGACCGCATTCCTTGTGCGTTTAACTGCTTCATGAATGTGCCTGTAGACGGCAAGACGGGCAAGTTCACAGTGGAGCCACCTATTAGCAAGGCTGGTGATCACATAGACTTCGTTGCGGAGATGGACCTCATTGTTGCCATTACTGCCTGTTCAGCTGGCAAGTCCAATGGTGGGAGCTATAAACCCATTCAATACAAGCTAGTTTGAAGAAGATTCGAAAACAATACAAGCTATGCACCCTTTCACAAGCTTCCTGTGATTTCATAAAGGGACTTCACATCCTTGCCCGTATCCTACGAGCGGACGGTGGTGATACTGATTTAGTTCACGGCGTCATCGATCTCTTCAAATTCTTCTACTCGAGGTTGCACACGAAGAAAAGTCTCCTTGAGGCCTCGGCTGCTTCCTACCCGCGACTGGATAGGTTATACTTGGTCTTTGCATAACTTCTTAAAAGGCTAAAATTCTGCACGTCATCCCACAGTATGTGATTGGATATAGCTATGGTAGGACGGGTAGGAAGCAGCCGGAGCCTCAAGGGATGGTGCTAAAGATTTCAGACTATACACAGCCGATCGATCATTAATTTGGTTACAGCCCTCGATGCTTACATACGCTATAATAGTAATAATCATCGGATCGATCATCTGTAAACTCAGTTCAAGGGTTCTAGTGTACCCCCTACATAGACTGTCCCTTGGGCCTTCTTTCCTGCGACATCAAAAACCGTTCGTAGGTTTTCGTGGCTTCTCTTTGTTACGACGACAGAGACCATTGACGGCAGCTTCTTTGGCGCAGAAACTTGGTCAGAGTGGTCACCTGTGATAGCCCACTCTCTATTATCTTTCTTCATACCTCCAGAAAACACAATGACAAACAATAGTTCGCTGAAGGGTGCTGTGCATGGGAAAGGAGTTCATGTCGACAGCGATAATCTCATCTGCTGGGATGAAGATGCCCAATCACACCCGCGGAACTGGAAGTTCGGAACTAAGGCATATACTGCCGCCCTGATATGCTGGTTGGAGATGTACATGACGGCAATCAGCTCCTCTGGGGTCAGGTTGATTACTGTTACGGATGTATCCTTGCTAATAATATTCCAGACAGCTACTGCAGACTCGGTACGAGAGGAGTATGGTGTAAGCAGAACGATGGCCTATTTTGCCTTTGTCACGATGTAAACTTCAAACCCGCCCAGCCTATCAATATCCTTGCTGATTCCCAAAACCAGATACTTGCTTGGTCAAACCATAGGCGGTATATTCTGCTCACCCATCTCGGAAGTATTCGGACGACGGACCATATATATGCTTGCGACATCCATCTTCTGCATTTCTTCAGCGATAGTGGCCGCGGTACCGTCAATAATTGCCATATATTTCGGTCGATTCTTCCAAGGCGTGGCTGCCGCAATACCCGCCACTGTTGCTTTTGGTAACTTTGACGACATGTATAATGCTGAGCATAGGATCTGGGTAGTGTATTTGTATACAACTCTCGGTATGCTAGGTCTGGCACTGGGCCCTATTTACTCGACATACATCACCTCGAGCATGGGCTGGTAAGTCTAGAAGTAATGAAGATGCTTACTGAGCTGACGATGAACTAGGCGTTGGGTGTACTACATCTCTACAATCGTCATGGGTGCCACTGCTGTTGTATGCATCTTTATAAGAGAGTCAAACGCAAACCAACTACTAGACAAAATTGTCAAACAAATACGGGAAGAGACGGGCATGGAAGACCTACGATCTGGCCATGGAGAAGGAGAAAGATTTACCGTCGCAGCCTTCGCGCAAAACGCCCTCTTCCGACCCTTGAAGTTTCTTGTTACAGATCCGCTGGTTTTATTCTGCGCCATACTATGCGCTATCGCATTCGGTCTCATTTATGGCTTGACAGAATCACTGACGATCGTCTACACCGCGCAACCCTTCAACTTGTCGCAAAACAGCTCCAGTCTAGCATTCGTTGCTATTGCGATCGGCGAGATGCTCAATATTCTACCGACTCCTATATATACAAGAAATACCGGAAAACACATCGACGCATCCTACCAGAGACCAAAATCACCTCGTTTGCCATTGCTGCCCCATCGCTTGCCATCGGTCTGTGGCTCTTCGCCTGGACCATTCCACCGAGGGTCACCTATGTTCCCTGGCCTGTCAGCATGATTGGTCTGATAATAATTGGGTTTAGTCTCAACGATTTCAGTTATGTGCTTTTCGGGTACGCCACTGACAGTTATGGTAAACATGCTGCCAGCGCTGTCAGTGCCATCAGCTTGACGCGTACGCTGACTGCTGCTGTCTTTCCACTTTTCACACATCAGATGTACACAGGACTGGGCAGCAATGTTGCAACGAGTATCTTGGCAGCGGTGGCGAGTGCTTTTGCCTTTACGCCATTTTTGTTTCTGAGGTACGGGGAGAAATTGAGGCATCGAAGTAAGTTTGCTGCAGATAACGAGCAGGCGCTGGAGGTAGAGAATCTTCACATGAAGGATAAGGATTGAAGTCTTAACGCGGAGGACTAATACCAATCTTAATTCTAATGAATGAGCTATGTTAACAAAGGCGTAAAGACCATAATAAGACTGTATTGCAGTTCAATTAACCTTGGAGATCTTGAAACCACTAGGAAATCGTGTCTGGAAGACTTCTTCTGGATCATACTTCTTGGCAACTTTACGAATAAACTCAATATTCTCCTGGCCATAGGTAGAGAGAGGGTCTTGGGTAAAATCGGCGTAGTTAAGGTACTCCCATTCCACGGCAGCATCTTGGTCAACACTATACTGCTTGATCGTCTTGCGGAATTGCACCATACGCTCACGTGCAAGCCTCTCCTGTTCAACACCGTTGATCATTAGTTGCACCTGGAACATGACAGCGTTGTCCTTCTCGCGATCGAGACCGACAACATTACCGCCTCTTTCAAGGGAGTGCTCGGAGAAGATCGTAGGCATGGCTTGGAAGATAGCGTGACAGATGAAATCGCCGTCCGGAGACTGGGCTTTCCAATGGCTAACGAATTCTTTGTGGAGATCAAGAGCCTTCTGGTACAAGGCCAGCTTGTTCTTGAACGTGACGGCGAACCAGACATTCCTACCACGGTTTAGTACTCAATTTCTGCCAGCGACGCGATGGTTACTAACCGATATCCAGCCACTAGTTCGAGCTCGACTGTCATGTTACGGTGGGAATCCTTGCGCAAATTGGAAGTTTCATAAGGGATTTTCCAGAAAGCATCCAGGGCCTTGGGCGAGGCCACACCGGTTGTATCCTCGTACGAGACTGTAATGCCTATTTTCCCTGCTTGAGGGGTATAGCTCCAGAAGGGAATAACAGATCCATCTTGGTAGGCCTCGATATTATCGGTCCAGTTCTTGTAAGCTTCGACATGAGCATCCGTCGTATCGGTCGTGTACGTGACAAGGCCACCCCAGAGGAGAGGAGCATCAAAAGACTGAATGTCGAAGCGGGTGACGATTCCGAAGTTGGTTGAACCACCCTTAAGTGCTTTCCAAAGATCTGCGTTCTCGCTCGCGTTGGCATTGACGATGTGCCTAGGTAAGTGTTAGCTGGAAGGCCGTGTATGGTCCATACATCACTTACCCATCACCAAGGACAACTTCAAAGTTAACAACCTGATCACATCCGAAGCCCCGACGGGCGGTGTAAAAGGTATTGCCACCACCTGTCAAGAAGCCACCGACACCAACAGTCGAGGTACGACCGCCGGCAGCAGTGACACCGAACGGTTCGAGAGACTCGTAGACATCTCGCCAGATAGAACCAGCCTGAACATGAGCAACCTTTGTCTCCTTAGCAAATGTGGTCTTGTTCATCAATCCTATGCATGGTTAGAGATCCTCAACAGTAAGAGACGGTAGTATACCAACCTAGGTCGAGAGTGACACCATGATCAACTACTGATAATTAGACAAATCCAACTTCGCATTCCTCAAAAGGTGACAACCCACTATTGTTGGCTGCCCAGACGGTATGGCCACCACTTCGCAACGCAAGGTTGCATTTAGTATGAGGTACCAGAGTCTTTATGATAGCAGATACTTCTTCAGTACTCTCGGGCTGAACAATACAATAGGGTTGTAGCTGCGACGACACGGAGAAGTACGAGCTCGTCCGAGTCTTGTAACCTTCGCTATCTGGATAATAAAGGTTCTTCAGACCTGCAGCCTCAAGTAAAGTACACTGAAACAGAAACCGTTAATCATTCCACTTGCCCTAAGAAGGAGTCGCACGGCTTACACAGTTCTCCTTTTGCATGGCGACAATCTCCGTAGCTGAGACAAGGAGCGTTGCAGCCCAAACTAAACCCGATGGTGCACTCGACTTCATATTGACATGGGACTGATGATATGACCTGAGATTGTTAAAGGTAGACGAGGAGATGATCTGGAGAAAAGAGAAAAGGGCCTGTGCGGAGAACTTTCTTTCTTTTGTGATCGTCGCTTGTAGACACCGATTGTTGGATCCCCGAACCTTAGACCCTTGTCTGTTGCTAAAGGGGTGAAAGAAATGGCGCATATGAAAGCTGGATCATACGCGATTGGCTTGCCAGAAAGCAATGTGTTACATTTTAACAGCGACATGGTAGTAATAATAATTCAGACATGCATGTTTACGGATCCTGGTCCGTGGAATGTAGATCGCTGTTTGTTCATGGCATTGATGATCCTGGGGCTTAGTTTCTGTGTTATGCTCTCGAGGAGTAGTGTCAGCCTGGTGAGGAGGATTGAATGGATTCATTATGAGAAGTCCATCCACCAGATATAAATAATCAACATAACACTAGCTGCTACAGAAGAGCGAGGCAGACTGGAAGTTCCAGAGGTCCGATATACAGCCTTCCAGCGACTTCAACTGCGAAAGTCCTCACTCCTGTTCGGCTTACCCGCCAACAAGGTTTGCAAGGTTACTGGCCGTCGACAGGGGTGGAAGCTAGCAAGCCAGTGGCTGCAGCGTCTCTGTAGCAGCTATTTTCTTGACAAATCGTTCAAAGTTGCATTATACTACTATATAATACCTTTCAGTAACCCAGTCAGTGGCAATCAAGCATAACTAGAAGTACTGTGCACACATTGGTATGTACTTAGATGTGAACATCGGGGTTATTATCCTGCATTGCACAGTATTTTATTATGTCAGTATCTTTCGTAATAATTTCCATCCCTGTTATTATTATGTCGGCAGTTACGTGTGACAGTCCGTAAACAGAAGAGCTGATGACAATCTCTGGATACTGAGCTGTTAAGCTTTACAACCCCTGGTCTTCTCTCCTTCGCCATCAGGAAGCATGCAGTAGAAGTTATATTTCCATGTACTTCTCCAATCTAATGTCGTTACTGGTCATTGTGTATTCTATCCTCAATGAGTAACACTGCATTGCTAGAAAAGGTTATATTAGCGGCCCGTAAGCTGTCTAACCTCCTGGAATTAAAGCCACTGCCATTGTGAACCTTTTTATCTGCTGTCTCACATTCTTTTCCCTCATGGATGAGTATGCCAAGAGTTTCATACAGCTGTTGGACCCCTTGTTGGATTTAATGTTTTTAGTAGCAATATGGTGGGCGGTTTAATAAGGTTTTGATGCCTGTTGACACCTAACGATCTATTCCCAGGGGGATTTGCAATAAGGTTAAAACTAACCTAACGGTTAAACGAACTTGATTCTTTCATTTCCTTTTCTTTTAGCAACTCATTTTTACCTGAATGGGAGGTTGAACCGTTTACACAAGTCGTAGGTCATCGTGCGCCTAAGCATTTGCAGATTCTACATTTGCAATGTCATTTCCTGTTGTTGATGGCGTCGAGGTAGCGGTTCCACCTCCGGTCGGGTATCAGGTCGACTTCGTCAACCCTGAGACGGACGAGTCAATGGTAAGGAATGCGTATTGGATATTTGGATTGGAATTTTCGTTCGCGACGTTGTTTTTGGGCCAACGGATGTATACTAATGCGGTTCTTTTGCGAAAATTTATGATTGACGACTGTAAGTAATTGAATCATTCTTCAGAACGGAAACTTACTTAGCTCACAGATTTAATCTTTTTCGCCTGGGTAGGTAACTGAAACACTAGTATTCGAATTTAGCCACTAACCACATATTCAGATACTTTCTATCGCTGCTCAGTCATGCCTCCTTGACGCCTATCGACGAAGGCTTCTTGGTGTTCACGCCTGGGAAATGCCCATCGATAGCAATACTGAATCCGCTTTGGTATACCTTCTTCCCTCAATACCTTACCGAGATTCGGGCTTACAGTCTCTAGCTTGTCATGTGCACAACGCTTACCTACATCCCAACGACGATCCTATCGAAACTAACGCTCTGCTTCTTCTACTTTCGCCTCTCGCCATCCCGCTGGTATCAATATTCGGTCTACTTCACAGGAATTATCTGCACGATTAGTCTGGTCGGGATCTGGTTCAGCGTCATCTTCGCTTGTAAACCAATTGCGGCAGGTTGGGACGTGAGGCTCTCGGTCGATGCTGATTGCATTAATCGTCCTCCGATCTACATCACACAAGCTGCCTTCGGCTCCGTTACGGACCTTATGCTCCTACTTTTGCCTATCCCAACTGTTGTTGGGCTGCAGATGTCTACAAGACAAAAGTTCGGTTTGCTTGGCTTATTTGCCATCGGTTCAATCACGCTCATTACATCGATCGTCCGACTGGTCTTACTGCTTCCGAGCTTGTCAAATCCAGACCAGAGCTGGTCTTTGGCAGAGGGCTGCCTTTGGGTGTGAGTAAAAGCTCCTAGATCCTCAACAGTCCGACCGACTGATACATTGCAGCATTGTCGAAGCCAATCTACTTATCATGTGCGGTTCCCTCCCCACCCTCAGAGTTTTCCTCAAAAACGTCGCCCCTCGAGTCCTCGGCGACAGAAGTCAGAATGAACCAAGTGGAGAAAACAGCGCAAGTGCAAGTTTTGGGTTACGCACTTTCGGCGGTTCAAATGGACCGCGACGCAGATTTGATACCCTTGTGGAGCTGGAGCATGATGTGCATTTTAACAGGAACAGTTTGAGACCTGAAGGTATGGGTAAGACGGATGTGAAGGTCTTTAGTGGGCAGTCGGATGAGTCGCTGACGAACCATGGTCCAACTGGGGACAATAATAGTGAGGATGGAATATTGCAGACGCGCACGACAACTGTTCGGTATGAGTACTCGTAGGTTAGGCTCCGACGTGGCGCGTGTATCACTGTAGTCTATGGATTCGTTGAAAGATTAGGTACTTGCATACATTTCAATAATCCTCATAAATATGCATCCTTCCAAAGTTTTCTTACTAAGTAATACATACCTCGACTGGACTCTCTAGGTCGCCAATACTATATTTTTAGACATGATTCGCTCCCTAGTATTAAGTTTTATTACTACAACCAGTAGGTTGGGGCGTTACTTGTCTAATCTCATCCCTTTCTTAGTTCCTCATTTTGAACTACACAAAAGGGTATGCCCTTCTCCGGTTCGTCCTTTCCTTTCTAGCTTTCCAACAAAAAAACGAAACACACCAAAATGAAGTCATTATTGCTTGGTGGTAGATGACACTGAAGAGGCTGTTGTCTGCCAATGTGAAAACCTTTAGCTCTGACTACATCTACTTACACCATAGTAGATTACAAGAGGTGCACAATTTTCAGACATCGACGGCCCACTTTCTCGCTACCAAAACATGTAAAGTACACTACTTCATTCACCCGTACGAACCCATCCTGAAGCTCTGCGCAAAAAGTATCTCTGTGCTCGCCAATTGATATCCGGGGCTTTGACCGTAAAATAAAACGGATTGGATGGATGTAACAAATTTTACCCAGGGCTGGACCCAGGAAATTAATATTTACCACTTGGGAATAGTCGTAATATTTTAGTTATCTTTGTTAGTAAAGATGCATGATTAGTGGTGCGCTTTGATGAGCATGCCGCAAATGACTACCGATAAGCTAAGCCAATATACCATGAGACTAAGATAGAAGAGACCCTTAAAGGGTCCACCCAAGTGTTCATTATAAGTATGAGCCTTTCAGCGCCATGGACTCCCTCGCAGCACAAAACCTTCTTCTCTAAGCATTCACGAAAACCCTTGCCCAATCCATTATGGCTCCATCCTGGCTCGAGAAATTTATCGTCCGCGAAGACGCGATACCTGATCCAAGATGCAGCACGGAGACACCGGCTTTGGAGATTCATTACACCGCTCTTCCAGGACACCGGCGAATCCTAGGCAGAAAAGGCGACACAACGCCTTGCTACGAAGTGACAAGAAAAGCAGTTCTCGCCATCTGGGGAGATAAGTGCTATGTCAAATCGGTGGAGAAAAACATGGAAATAGCAATTATGGACTTCCACAACTTGCCGTCTAAGACTGAGGTCACCTTTACGCAGCGCAAACACAACATCGACATCAAGGGGAACGTGGGACCTTTCCAGGCTAGTGGAGGGCTTGGGAAGCTGCATTGGAAGCCGACGGGTATGATTCCATACGGAAAGGCATCGTGGGAGCTTAGAGATGAAAGGAACCTTGTTGTGTCAGTCACTATCGATGATCATCAAGTACATGGTTTTCTTAGGCTTTGGAGGAGCGATCTGGATTCAGAGACAGTTGAAGAACTGATTGTAGTTGGAATATCGAAGATTGAAGAGTACAGGAGGTTAATGAGGAATTCTAAGATGTCTGCTGTGTCAGTTGCCTCTAGTGCAGCGTGGCTTGCGTAAGTCCCGTTGGAGCACAGGATGGTTCAGTCCCTAGAATTAATAGCAGGGCTTATTAGATATTACTTGCTTTACTTCTTTTGTCTTATAACCATCCCAGCTTATCTTGTACTGTTATTAGTAAATCTACTTACTCTATCACTAGTAAGTGCGGCAATAGAACTATTACTTCAGGTCTAACCCAGAGAAAGGGAATTGCAAAGTCCAAGTCAGACATAACTGTCACTACACAATAGGAGCACGTAACGTTCCGCCCTCAGTACATAAGTCGAAATACAATTATTGAATACAAAGTTATCAGGACAGTAAATCTACCAAGCATACTAATAACACCACCCCGGTCTGAAGTAAAGCTAGTAGACTTAAGCTGGAGCCTAGCGATAAGCTAACTGGAGAGAAGGCAAGTAGTTATTTAAGGTACTAATCAATGATGATATAATAGTCTTATATGACAAGTGAGTAGAGTGTAAATATATAATTCAGAGACACTGTGAGTACCACTCGCTGTGCTTTGTACACTTGAGGCCAGAAGCACACTTGGTTGCACCAGTGTAAGTAGCGCCGCCACCACACTGAGCATAGATAGGGGCAGTGACACCAGACTCAGACTCAGAGTCTGTCCCGGCTTCCTCTACGGCAAGAGTCTCAGCGACAGGTTTCTCAACCGAGGTGCTAATTCTCTGCGAGGTAGTGGGCTTGGTAGCAACAGGTGCAGCAGTCACCTCATTTTCAGTGGAAGTAACAGCCTTTGAATCAGAGCCAGAGACACCAGATTGCCAGCCACGCTCCCGGGATAGCTCATACCACCAGTTTCGAAGCATCCACCCGTCAAACTCGGTAACTTCAGCAGCAGAGCCAGCAAGCATAATAAACTTGGATTGGCCCGTGGGAGTCCAGTCGTAAAAATCGTCGAGGGCAAAAGTGTGACCAATCTCATGCTGAAGGATGTGTATGTTCTTAGTACCAAGGAGCTCCATGAAGTATTCTCGGCCGATGCGTTGACCCCAGTCACCACCGGCACCGCCTTGCATACCATCGGTAAGCCAGAGAGAATTGTCGTAGTGGCGCTCGGCACCGCCGGGACACTGGCTGTAGTCCCCATCCTGGTGGAAAAAGCGACCGCACTTCTCAGAGCATTGGGGAATTCCTTCTGCGTCGGTGTCGGTGTAGATGTCGAGGCCCTCGGTTGAGCCCTGGAGAAGGTTCTTGTCTTTGACAGCCCATCCGACGACATTGATCTTTACATCCTCGTAAGGAAAATTGTCCCACCCAGAAACCCACTTCATCCAGCTGGTGTATGAGTCCTGCAGACCAGCAGCAACTTTGGTGCGTTGCTCAGCTGTGATAGAAGCGCTCGACTCCCATCGGACACATACGTTGAGCTTTCCCTTTCCAGCAATGACTTGGTCCCAACCGTAGTTCTTGAATCCCAAGGCATCGCTGTAAGTCTTGACTTCATGGTCCCAAACTTCTTTAAGAGCACCGGCGAGATCCGAGGGGGGGTTCCATCCTGACTGGCGCTTCGTGGGACGGTTACGGGGTACGCTGTTCCAGGAACGAGCATTCATAGGCGCAAGGGACTGCCAGACTGAGCCATCGAGGTCAGAACCAGCTGAGTCGAAGGAGAGGGCTGCAGTAGATGCAGTGAGAGTTGCAAGACTGATGGTGAAGGCAAAACGCATGATGTCCAAGTGTGTCAAGGAATTTAATGAATGAATTTAATGAAAGTCGATTTGAGTGAAAGTATGAAAAACGAAAGGAAGAAAGGAATGTCCGCCAGAGACTTGTCTAGAGCTGAAGCAAAAGGAAACAATAGCAGCACATTGCAGTATTTAACTACATCTTGCTTCGTCGCACAGTAATGAAAAATACGGTATAGCTCTTATTCTGGAATACAACATTGCCAGGGTCTTCATTGGCGGGATTAATCAGCCGGAAACAACAGGGTTTTGAGCTAAGTCACTGAAGAAATTTAACACGCCTAGGAACAAGGCCTACTAAATTTCAGTCTAATTGAGCACAACTACAATAGCTTCCATGCTGTTTCAAGTTTCATCCCGATATTTAGTGGCTCGTAGACTGGTGACACTGGTCTAAGTTTGCGACCCATACTAAGATCGTGAAACTTGAGGGGATTTTCCGGTAGGGTTGTATAGTTTGCGTCGTCTGATTTATCCTTGTTTCGTGTGGCACTAATTCTTCGGTAAACAGTCCTTAATCTGATAAGTCTATAATGAATCCGAATCCGCGTATACAAATACGAAGCACATAGGTGATACGAAGGCATGCAGTAGCCGAGAAGCTTAAAAGACTGGGCGCCAAGACTAGGCATGATGGAAAGGACACCACGGTTGAACTGAACTGGTTCGGTTCAGCGTGGCGAGTGTGTTGCTTATAGCTTCCACTTTACAATGAACAATTGTACTTGTACCTGTCTAGATATGACAGGGGAGATTAGATGGGCATTTTGTTTTATCTATTGTTGGACTTCACTCTTCAAAAACACCAGGTCTGGCATACGAAGATACTCCTCGCCCTCGGGAAATGGCTCAATCTCATCATCCTTCAAACCCCACTCTGCATAACTCTGTGTCGTTTGCCGCGACTTGTGTGGTACGTGACTACCAGATAAGAGACCTGAACTAGATTGCTGTGACTTGTGCTCTCGATCCGATCCCATGGGCGGTTTCAAGCGCTTGATAAGCTTCTTCAAACCTGGAAGACAAACAACAATCACGGCGGTTGTCATCTCAGCTGTGCATAACGTATTTCCGGATGCATCATCAAGTTGGTAGCTGGCTGCATTGTTGATAATGAAACGGGTAAGGCTGACGGTAATAGTAATTGCACCAAGAGAAAAGACTCCAATGAGACCGAGTTTCTGTTCTTTCCGCAGCTTTAAATGGTTAAGCATAAAGAATGGAAAACAAAAGACTAGAGTTATTAGATACTAAACTTTTCAAGGAGTAGGTTTATGAGACATACGTAGTAGATCGGTCGAGAAGTTCATACACCACTGTGTAATAAGGTTTGGGAAGGAGTTCCACGCCGAAAGTACCTGGTTCTCAATAGACCTAGAAGATATAGTTAGTTAGCTAGAGACCAATATAGCAAGCTGAACTGTACCAATTGTTTGAAATATCCCCTGCAATTAGTGTATTTAAAAGGAACGCAACGACTTAACAACAGACCAAGTATGCTGTAATTGTATACAGTGCTATTCTGAAGGATCGGAAGACATTAGGTATTAGATGTCAGTAGAAGGCAGCAATTGAGAGTTTGGGCCAGTATATTCCAATATCAAAGCAATACTCGGCGATGAAGACGCTCTAAATCTGTAAGCATAGTCTCGTTATCGTTGTATCAAGACGGCCAGCAACTTCCACATACCTTCAAGTATTCAGTATTGTGAATTAAGCCTTCTTCATCTGTAACAAGAGGATTTTGTTTTATATCCGTAGCGGTTGCTGACGACACAAACCATCCCACGGCGAATACCCATCCTATCCATGCAAAATAGTCAGATGTAGTGAGGCTTCTTCTTTCAAAGCAGAGGTGTGTCCAGCATCGAAGGACAATAACGGATAGCGCGAGGATAACAAGTGTTGCTTGAACGATCTGCTAGAGTGTTAAGTTTTATATTGCAAGGATTGAAACGAAGAGTATAAGAAGCGTACTATTAATGTAGTGGCAGGCTCCATGCTTTTGTGTACAATAGTGGAAGAAGAAGAAATCTTAATGAACGTCTTGCTAACACGAATCCTCGTCACCGGCGATGCATTGTCCCCCCGGCAAGGAAAAATGACAATAGGAATAAAATACGTAGGATTAGGATCCCGTTCTTAAGGAGAGGAATATTTATCAAGTGGCAGAGGCCCAGCAACACAGCACACAGCCTGTTGTTATAACCGAAATTGGCTTTAAGTTTGCGCTATGATGCATCCATACATGTTGGCAGATGGATTGCCGTCATACTATCAAAACCAGTCACATGTCAAGACGCAGGATAGGCTTGAAACTTTCCGCGCAAGTTTCCAAAAGTCCTCAGAATTTTCAATATTTTCCCTGGATAGGATTATATAAACTCGTGTCTCTACTACCCAGCTTCGTTAATAGAGAAAGTATTATAAACGTGGCATCACGCATTTTGCTCTTTGTATTTGGAATTTTAGTCTAACGGGATGCAGGTGGGATCCAGGGTTATACTGATCGTCGCTAAGCCCCACTATTAGACGCCACCGTTCCTTATCATACACTCACGTTACCTTATTTATACGTTTAGGTCCATAATTAATTATATTTCCGCTCATGTCATTCAATAAAACACAATTGTAAGGTAGTTAATGCTCTTTAGATCTTATTGCAGTATTTGTGTCTTTGCCACATTACAAAAGAGGAAGTAGAAGGGTAGATGTTCGACGCTCTAGACTCTGTCTAGGGGGTGAGAGAAAATACAGATCCTAAGCTTAGGGTATTAAAAATAAATAGCGTAAGAGTGGGTCTAAGATGGCCTAAAGTGACTAAATTATTTTGTCTCTTAGGTGAGTCGACCTGTGTTTTCTATGACCCGGGGGTCTGTTTAATACTGGATCTAATAGGCCGCTTGAGCAAATTGACGCTGGGATGAACGGCTCCGAAGCCGTGAATGATCCAATTTAATAAACCTAAAGAAGCTATGGAATTTTCATAGTCCAGGCCCGAGCTATAGGGACCAAGACTCGGTGTTCCGATGATAATCTTCATAAATCCTCGCCTTGCTTTTACAGATAGCACTCGTACTGCAGTCCAAGCTTACAGTTTCTCGTAGTGTCCAGATGATGTAGAGTTAGCAGCTTTCCGCTTAGCTGATATTACTCAGCTATCTGCTGATATTTCGCGAGAAGACTGCTTTGCCGTCGATATTCGCGCTGTTCTCTACGTCTGACTTGTTCTTCCTGCGGATCTTCACTAGCCTAGGAATCACAATGGCCTCGGGGGAAAAATAGGCAAGTTAGTGCCAAATAATTCAGTTTATTATTCAATGGTTCCGTTATAAGGTATACAGAGGTGCTTCCGAATGGATAGTGACCAAGCACTTTCCTCATGTTGATCCAGCACAGAACGGAGACGACGCGCATAGCAGATTCAGTTCACCGGGCTTGAAGTTGATGTGAGAAGTTTTGCAGAAATGCATGGAAGAAAGCTCGTCTTTAGGACCGACTTCCGCCCCCGAGCTCGATATATTTAGTGGACATGCATGAATGGCATCCTCAGAAACGCATGGAACCAAAATTCAAAGGATGACAACATAACACATATGGAAGTACGGAAGTCTACACGATACTGGGGAACTCGACGACAATACGTTAAGAGGAACCAGCTCCGAGGGTTTATTGAAGAGCTCGGCCAAGATGTCGAAAGCATTTTCGAAATTGGTTGACACCCTTACCACCCCACTCAGCTAATGCTAAAATGACTAAGTCTCCCTAAGCTCTTTTTTATACTGCTCCTCAGTAGGAGCTGCTGTATCTTAAGAAGCTTCGGCCTCCTCTATCTTACGCATTGCCTCAGCTATGGCAATGCCATTCTCCTCAACCTCGTCCTTAGTGGTAGCCAGGGCCGGGGGCAGGGCGCAAGGGCAAAGTCTTAATTAAATGGTCGAATTGCCTGGAGAAAAGCGTCTAGAGTTTCCCTCTCACGGGTTAACTTATTGAGGCATTCTTGGACTTCAGCGATGGCCTCTTTGTTGATAGCTATAGTCTTTCCACACAGGGTGTTAGCCTCAATAGCAATAGTGTCTAAACGAGCTCTGCGATTAGGCTTTACAGGTCGGGTCGCCAATGCTAACGCAATGCTAAAAGGATCAGCGCTCTGCATATTAGTTTTTATCGATAATAACTGCATACTTACTAGAAATACGGTAAAGCGTCTTTACGAACTTACTTTATTAGAGATGCAGGTACATCCTACGAAAGAACTATTTATTAAGGCTATACTATACTATACTTCACTGAGGTTAATAAGTAACTCACGCATGGTGTGTCTAATGCTTACTCAGTAACGGCTAAAGCAGTCACTTGCTAATGTAGAACCCACATTCTAATCGAGGACAGCTCTGAAAATCTGGGGTTGGTGGGGAACCCTGCCAACCTTAAAGAGTAATTCCGCGAATTACATGACCTCATACTGGGTCTAATTTTCTCACCCAGCCCCTTGCATCCACTTAGATCAGGGAAAATGGGACGAGCCAACTTCCTGGGTACGAGATTTCTGTACTTGAGCCATTTTGTCGCATCATCGTCATTAGCTTCAAAGTCCCGCTTCATCCAAACAGCCTCATATCACTTTCAATCGGTTAACCATATATCACACCTTGCAGACGTATCCCGGATCGACGGTGCGTCGGCTGCAATGGACGAATCTGAAGCAATTGACACAGACAAGAGCCTTCTCTTGCATTACGTTGGCCCCGCATCGTCATGGTCCGAGGCTCTTCCGATCGGTAATGGCCGACTGGGAGCGATGGTCTACGGACGTACGGCAACCGAACTGCTGCAGCTTAATGAGGACTCTGTCTGGTACGGAGGTCCGCAGGACAGGACGCCTCGGGACGCATACAGTAATTTGGCAACCTTGAGGCAGCTCATTCGAGATGAAAAGCATAAAGATGCTGAAGCTCTTGTACGAGAGGCCTTCTTCGCAACGCCAGCTAGTATGAGGCACTACGAGCCCTTGGGCCACTGTACGATTGAGTTTGGTCATGATGAGAGGGATGTCAGCAATTATAAGCGTCAGCTCAACTTGAAGACATCTCAAAGCACGACGCATTATGACTACAGAGGAGTTTCTTACCGTCGCGATGTAATTGCAAGTTTCCCGAACAATGTCTTAGCTATTCGCTTTCAGGCTTCAGAACCGGCACGGTTTGTCGTGCGCTTAAATCGGCAGAGTGAGGTTGAAGGAGAAACAAACGAGTATGTCGACAGTATCCGTGCGCAGGACAACCACGTTATTCTTCAAGCGACACCAGGCGGAAAGAACAGCAATCGGCTGGCCCTCGCTCTTGGTGTCGCATGCAAGCCCAGTGATGGAACCGTCAAGGTAATCGGAAACTGTCTGGTCGTCCGCGCAGTGGAATGTGTTATCGCTATAGGTGCGCATACAACTTATCGATCTTATAACCCAGATGCATCTGCACTCAGGGACGTCAACTCGGCTCTTCGAGAACCTTGGGAAACATTGATCAGTCGTCATCGCCAGGATTATAGCAAACTCTTTAGTCGAACTTCACTACAGATGTGGCCAGACGAGAGCCATATTCCAACCGATGAAAGGATAAAAAACGGCAGAGATCCGGGTTTGATAGCCTTGTACCATAACTACAGTCGCTACCTGCTCATCTCATCCAGTCGCAAGTCAGCAAAAGCTCTTCCAGCAACGTTGCAGGGCATATGGAATCCTTCCTTTGCGCCACCATGGGGATCCAAGTTCACAATCAACATCAACCTCCAGATGAATTACTGGCCAGCTGCATCGTGCAACCTCATAGAGTGCGCCATACCACTGATTGAGCTTTTAGAACGGATGGCCGAGAAGGGCAAGAGGACGGCCAAGATGATGTATAACTGCAGAGGCTGGTGCGCGCACCATAACACAGATATCTGGGCAGATACTGATCCCCAAGATCGCTGGATGTCTGCGACTCTTTGGCCTCTCGGTGGGGTCTGGCTGTGCATTGACGTGGTCAAAATGCTGATATATCAGTATGACCACATGCTCCATATTCGCATCTCTCCCTTGTTAGAGGGATGCATCCAGTTTCTCCTTGACTTTCTGATCCCTTCAGTATGCGGGAAGTATCTGGTAACAAGCCCTTCTTTATCTCCGGAAAACACTTTCATATCCGAATCAGGAGAAAAGGGAACGTTCTGTGAAGGTTCAGTCATGGATATGACTATTGTACGAATTGCTCTAGAAAGCTTTATCTGGAGCACAAGTATTCTCAACAAAGACCATCCACTTCAGAAGGATGTAATGGCTACTCTTGGCAAGCTACCGCCCTTTCGCCTCAACAAGGATGGCCTGATACAGGAATGGGGCTTGAAGGACTATGAGGAAGCTGAGCCAGGCCATCGACATGTATCGCACCTGTTCGGACTCTACCCTGACGACTTCATCAGCTTAGATTCTTCGTCAGCATTGGTCGAAGCTGCAAGAAAGACGCTTGCCAGAAGAGCCGAACATGAAGGAGGTCACACAGGCTGGAGTAGAGCTTGGCTTCTAAACCTCCATGCACGCTTGAGAGAATCACAAAAATGCGAAGAACATATGAATCTTCTATTGAGCAGTTCGACTTTGCCAAATCTGCTGAACAGTCATCCTCCATTCCAGATAGACGGGAACTTTGGGGGTTGTGCTGGTATTACAGAGTGCCTAGTGCAGTCTAATCTCAGGCCTGACGAACTCTCAAGTCAGGTCGTCATAATACATCTGTTGCCCAGTTGTCCTTCGTCATGGCTTAATGGGAAGCTGAGTAACGTTAGAGTCATGGGGGGCTGGCTGGTTTCTCTAGAATGGAGAGAGGGTCAACTCAGAGAGCCACTGCTCTTGGAGTCCACTGTGAACCATGCTCCGAATGCTCTCGTTGTCTTTCCAAATGGGAAGCGGGTGTCCGTAACTAAGCAGAAGGGACGACAGAAGATCTGGTACGGGTGATTAGGTGTAGATAAAGCGCCGAAATAATCCAAAGTCTGACCTTGTTCTTGATTCAACACAAGGCATTTCCTAATTTCTGGAGGGTAAGCGAGCGTCCAGATTACTGTATATCATTCCCAATTTTAGCTACAGCTGTAGATTACGCTAGCGAATGCCCTTTTCTAAGAATAACTGCACCTCGAATATCTGTCTAAACTGTCACATGAGCAAAGTAGAATCCTCCAGCACAATGCATATTCTCGATAAGCATACACTACTTATCCTTACCGCAGGTACAAGTAACACAAAGCCACCGTGATTGCGACTACGAGTGAAAAGGGTGGTGTTCTGCACGTGTCCCAATTCAAGGTTCCCATTGGCAGAGATACATAAGGAGTGAGTGAGTCACTGTAAGACAGAGTGATGGTTGAAGTGTCTGCCAAGAAGCCACTAAATTCCACAATGGCGCCAGAGACTTAAGCTTAAATCATAAGCTTGTGGGGAGATCATCCAAGGCAGACTGCAAGGCAGATTCCATTCGCGCGCTGCCTAATATTTGCGGCCAACCTTACTTCTCAGTTATGGGATTATTGGAACAGTCTAATATTAAAGAAATTGAGCCACTTAGTAAAACCCTCTACGGGCCTCCGTTACATTTCCAATATAATACGCAACATTCTAATGCCAAATTTAACTTGCTAAATGGCTTTACCTAACATCCTCCCAACCACTACAATCCTCATTACAGTCTCAGCACTTTCTCGGGTGAGCTTTTCCGCTTCGTGGACCGCATCATCCAGCGTCATGGGTCGCTGGATGATACAAGTGAACGCATCAATGCCGATGTCGTAGTTTACTCTTGCCCCTTTGCCAATTGTCCCAGCAATTGCGATGACTGGTAGACCGTGTTTCTTGGCGAGCCTGGCGACTTCAGCAGGGATTTTGCCTCGGGGTGTCTGGTCATCTATACCGCCCTCTGCGGTCAATACAAGATCGCAGTCATTGAAGATGTTGTCTAGATTGATGTACTGCATAACAATCTCGTATCTGGGCTTGAGCATAGCCCCAACCAAACGTAATCCCGTCCCAAGGCCCCCTGAGGCACCGCCCCCAGGGGTCAGTCGCACGTCCTTATCGCAAAGGACTCCCGTAGCTACTTCTGCCAGTTGTTCCATGGCAAGGCTAAGACGAGCAGCTTGTTCTGCGGTAGATCCCTTCTGGGGGCCAAAGACATTTGCCACCCCATCAGGTCCACAGAGGACGTTGTGCCAATTCACGGCAACGTCAATCTTGGCTTTGAGCACGCGCTTGTCTACTCCAGATAGATCAATCGAGCCAAGATTCAACAAAGATTCGCCGCCTTGAGCGATTGGCAGAAGACTCCCATTGGTATCAAACAGTCTCGC
Organism: Fusarium brachygibbosum; assembly: GCA_018886245.1. Taxonomy (NCBI): domain Eukaryota; kingdom Fungi; phylum Ascomycota; class Sordariomycetes; order Hypocreales; family Nectriaceae; genus Fusarium; species Fusarium brachygibbosum. The sequence continues at coordinate 124,482 of MU249536.1, forward strand.
ACCAAGCGCTTGAAGCATCCCTGCACCGCCATCGCAAGTGCCAGAATCACCACACCCAACGAGAATGCGAGTCGCCCCGGCATTTAGCGCAGCAAGAATAAGTTGGCCAACGCCATAGGTTGTAGTCCTTCCGGGGTTGCGGCGGCTCAGCGGGACTAGACTGAGACCAGCAGCAGCAGCCATTTCAAGCACTGCAGTAGCTGGTTCATCCTTGCTGCTACGGCCGAGAATGCCAAAGAATGACATGATATTCTCGCCCAATGGCCCACTCACGGGAATACGATGAATTGACCCTTCTGTTGCAGAGACGATCGCCTGAGTGAATCCCTCGCCACCATCCACCAGCGGGACCTTGCGGACCGCGGCGTTGGGTTCGACGGCGAGGATTCCGGCTTCAATGCAATCAGCAGCCTCGCTCGGCTGGAGACTGCCCTTGAAGCCTGAGGGACAGACAAGAACCCTCATGCTAGGTGTAATGATTGTGGAACCCATTGTCGTTGGTATAACAGGTTTGACAGGTATAAACGAAAGAGCTTCAAAAGCGAACGAGATGTCTGAGCTGGTAGAGCTGATTTGAAGTGAGCGTTAAGATGAGACTGTAGATTAATCTGATTTCTTCCTGTTCCCACTCGGATCCTGCGTCATTATATAGAACATTAACAGCTGACACTAAAGACCATCAAATTTTTGTTTCGGAATTTGTCTTTCACCTTGCCCTTGAAACTTGCCAAACTGCAGACCTACTATGATCGTTCTGCTCAGCCTCGTATATTAAGGCACTGGATGATAGCCTAAAGAGTCGACCGGAATAGTAACATGTCGTATGCTCCTCTGCTCTCATGGGATTAGCTCAACTGCATCTACAGACGACATTCCATTGCATCACGAGAAAGCCTAAGCCACAAGGCATAAATAGAATTCTCTATAATCTGAAGATAAAGACTTCAATCAAGTTGCACGGACGACGCGTCATTCTTTTTGCGGCTTCGCAGGGCTGGATAGATCATCATGCTATTCGTCAAGCAGTGACATACTGGGCATCTTGGCACATGGGTGCAGGGAATGGCAATCGAAACTAACTCTCAAGGACCAATTAAGCTTAATCTGAAAGTCCAATGACCTTACGTGGCTGGGTAAATTCCCGAATCATTTTTCACCTGTAGTCTGGAAGGCCATACCTGTTTCGACTATTAGGTTTAAAGCCCCTCACATCCCTTCAATGCTTGGCTTCGAGTCTGGAGTGATTCGACGAGAGGGACTAGTAGATGCTACCAATCAAGTGACTACACGCGGTTTGAGCAGACTATAAATTTAGAAACATCAAGGGAGCTGAAAGGAAGCCAAGACTGATCTTCAGAGCCTTATCATCCTGCACCCTATCGCCCGTTGGTTGAATGTCACATCCCGGCAGTATGCGACACGCGACCATAAGCGATGATACGAGGTCCAGGTATTGTATCACCAACGAAGGTAGCTTACAAAAGCGGCGTATGCTTCTGCGCAATCAGCTGTCAAAGGTCAGAACGTAACTCTATTCCTCTGTGACAATTGTTTCAGTTTCTGTGGTGGGGTGACAGTAGATGTGATCGATCTTGGCAATGTTGGTCAAGTAATGGCATGACTCCAAATTATACACGCTTGGCAAAGCACATCAGCCACCACCATGACGACTATCCGTTAAGTGAAGTCACGTAATCTAACTACTGAGATAACCGAAAATATGCTGTGGGGGGATATATTTGTTCAGTCTGAAGGATAAACTCGCAAGCGTGAGCTAGTCTTCTGAGTGACGTATTCAGGCAGTGCGAGGGAATCCCCACAAGCCGCAGCTTTGAGAAACAATGCCTGATGGCGTGTGTTGCTTTTACTGCTAGTCATACTCTCGAGAATGTAGGCTATGTCCTGGTCAAAATACCATTCTAGTGTCGAACATCAATCGTAGCTGAGAACGCTACCTTTCTAAAACCCGATGGGAAACAAGGGATTAAAATGATAAAGGACGGCACCTGAATTCCTCAAAACCGAGTTATCACAACACCAAGTCATTCGCTCATCTCCTTACTATCCTTCCACAAACACCCTTGCTTCCACATACTTCCAGTAAAGGCTGTGAGACTACAATTCTTCCATTGCCTCTTCCTTTGCTACTACCCTTGCCGTTCTTGCAATTATGAGCAGAAGCCATACTCCAAGTCTCTCCAGAGCTGGATCGCATTCTTCGCTCTGGAGATCATGGAGTCCCACACTTGAAGGTTTAACCAGCTACGATAAATCACGAGAGGACTACCCATGGCTGGCGCATGATGATCCTGAGGATAGGGCTTATGATCATACCACTTCTCGGTACTCCAGGCCTCTATCGTTACTTGCCGAGGTCCCTGACGCTGTAAGCCAGTCTGGTCAGTCTGTCGAATCTGTGGGTGATTTGGAGGAACAGTCAGCCCCAGGGCCTCTCCTCGAACCCCAAGAGGATCCAACACTTGTAAGTGGCTACAAAACGATGACTACGGACCTCCCTCGACATACTAACATTAGTGAAGGTTACCTGGGATGGCCCAAAAGACCCTTCAAACCCTCACAACTGGAGCAAGCACAAGAAATGGCTTTCCACTATTATTGTCTCTTGTTACACATTCATCTCTCCCGTGTCTTCGACAATGCTGGCTCCTGCTTTGCCTCATTTGGCAGCTGAGTTCAAGATCTCATCAGACTTTGAGACATACTTACTTATGTCAATCTTCCTTCTCGCATATGCAATTGGTCCATTCCTATTGGCTCCACTGTCTGAGATGTTCGGCAGGGTTGTTGTCCTCCAGTCAGCAAATATGTTTTATTTAGTCTTTAATACTGTGTGTGGCTTTTCCCAGACAAAGCAGCAGATGCTTGTCTTTCGCTTTTTGAGTGGTCTTGGTGGGAGTGCACCACAAGCGGTATGACAGGACAATACTTCTCGTGCAACTTCCAGTCGCTGATATGATTTGCATAGCTTGGGGGAGGTGTATTGAGTGACTGCTGGCGTAAAGAAGAACGAGGAACAGCGACTGCTATCTACAGCCTTGCTCCATTCTTAGGACCTGCTGTGGGACCAATTGGTAAGTTGTCCCAAAAGTCGAGAGCGGCTATAAGCTAACATTTATATAGCTGCTGGGTATTTGACTCAGCATTTGAACTGGCGTTGGATCTTTTGGGTAGTCTCAATAGCTGATGCTGTGGTTCAGGTACTGGCCTTCCTGTTCCTACAAGAGACATACCCACCTAAAATTTTAAAGGTCAAGGCCAGAAGTCTCCGCAAGATTACCGGCAACAAATCCCTACATACTGAGTTTGAGCAGCGAGACCGTACATTCATGGCCTTGCTGCTGGAAAATTTAAGGCGGCCCTTCATTATGTTGTTCACGCAACCAGCTATACAAATCACTGCACTGTATCGTGCTTACTTGTATGGTCTGATGTATCTGGTGTTGGTCACTGTACTCTGTCATAACGGATATCTTTAAGCTGACTCAAATCAAGGTTTGCTTCTTTTCCCATGGTATGGGAAGAGCAATACAATCAGCAGTCCGGTCGTGCAAGCCTGAACTATGTCTCTCTCGGCATTGGGTTTGTCATTGGACTACAAATTTCCGGCCCTTTGATCGACAAGGTATTGCTCCTTCCCACCCAACTCCCCTTCATACTGACCCATGTCAGGTTTATGCAACACTCAAAGACCGTTACAATCATTCTGGGAGACCTGAATTTCGCATCCCATTGATGTTCCCCACCGCCTTAGTAACACCTATTGGTCTCATCATCTATGGCGTCACGGCACATCTCAAGCTACATTGGATAATACCTAATATTGGGGCAGCCATCTTTGCAGCTGGACTTATCCTTTCTTTCCAATGTGCTCAGACGTACATTATTGATTCATATGAACGATATGCCGCAAGTGCTACTGGAGCTGCAGCTTTTGTCAGAACCATGGCAGGATTTAGCTTTCCTTTATTTGCACCAGCGATGTATCAGAGAATGGGGATTGCATGGGGGAATGGATTACTTGCAGGGACAGCTATGTTTTTATGCCTTCTTGCTCCTGTTATACTCTGGCGTTATGGAGAGTGGATCCGAAGAAAGAGCGTTTACTGCGCAGGGTAGAATACTTAATAAATTGAAATAGGTAAAGGACAAGTTTATTAATTACATTACTACTCTACATATCTTCTCTATTTCTCAATACGTTACCTATAAAATCCAGGGCTGTACTTAAGTAACTTAAGCTTTCTTAATCTTATCAGACTTGCTTATCCGATAAGATAGAGTATCTATATATTATCGATAGGCTGATAAGAAGGAGCTTATCGATATTCTTTTTTAGCCTAGATATTATCCTTGTTTGAATTTAACTCATATTCCTACCCTAGAGATCAAATTTAGTATACTGATTATACTATTTCCCTTTCAGCCAATCTTGAATTTATATAGCTATAGGCTATAAGTTTCTCTTTGTATCTTTACTAAAGAAATCTTCCAGCCAGTAGCACAGTGTCACAGCGACAATATACAGCAACATACTTAGCAACACAGTCATTATTAGAAACTCCGAAAGATGCCACAAAAGTCACTCAGCTTACCATGTGGCTGATGTGAGAAGCTGACTGTACATGCAGTTGAGATACTCAGCCACAACGGACGTATCCGATACAAAGCAATAGGCTCATATACGATGTTACAGTAATTAGTTTAGACATTTCATGCAAGTGGCCCATCAGTAAGGTTAGAATTAAATTGACTAACAGTGTACTGTTGGGGCAGGCAACTCAACTTAACATTCTCAACGGGTGTAAAGCCAGCCTAAATCTACATGCTACAGTCCAATCTTAGTAGCCTTCACTATCAAGTCGAAGCCTACAAGCCTCAAGGTAACAGTACATGCACTTTAGATACCATGCAGGCCGCGAGACTCAGGCTAGAAGGAGATTGGGACAGGAGCGCGCGCGCATGAACACGGGACGGTTCCACAATTGGCACTAGGCTAGTTTCCCTCGGCGACCACGAAGTGACGTCTGGGCCCGCTTTAGCTCCTGATTTCATGATTTGTACTCCCTGAAAGGCTTGGCTCGGCAGTTTTGTTGAGTATCTCGGTGGTCTGTGTTTCCTTCCATTGATGTTTTAGAAACAAGCGGAAATGAGAGGCTCGTGAGATGGCGGTGTCGAGAGAAAAGATTCACAACACTACAAGTGTAGTATTCTCAAAGCATTTTGTCTCGCAATGGTTCAGTTAGTCCAATGTAATAAACACCAGCCTGTTTTCTTTTTCAGATGCATAATGTCGTCATTTCCGTCTGCTTCCGTGAAGCAATCGGCTTCGCCCCGTTTAAATCCATTGACCAAGCGGCGAAGTTAGAACGGAAGACAGTAGTCTAGCTTGTTGCTGTGCTTGCAGAAATCACATTCCAAAGCCGTCATTGTTCTATTCCAGCCATAGTGGGGCGCAAGAGACGGGTAAGGCCAGTAGGTGGCGCCGAGAACGAGGTCAGACAGGATCACCCATAGCCTAGCCCAGTTTTATCTAATTATAACTCGACCGCCTCGTGAATACGAGCTAAGCTAAGCATAACTAATATTAAAAAACAAACCCATGCAATAATGAACAGCACAATGCACGGCCTGTCGGTTGATTCGGCAGCTGTCGGGCAGGCACATTATGGTAATAACCTGTTGAAGCACTATGTCATCCCTGGTCTACTAACCCCGCAGAAAATCACGAGGTTGAATTTCTCCGGACAAGACGATGGATCATGCTCGTATCGGCGATATCATGGCACAGCTAGTAGTGCACCAGAGCTCGTATCTTGTCAACATCTAGCAACCAGCCTTGTCAGGCAAACACTCACCTCCAGTGATAAAAGGCATCTGCTGTCCTGCTGTTCTTAACTTTGAACCATCTCATCTCATCACACATTCACACACTCTCAACTCTCACATTCAATAATCAACGTCCCCTCCTCAATCTTTACCACTCAACACCAAAACCAACCATCACCATGAAGTTCAGCGCCCTCACCGCTCTTACTGCCATCTTCGGCACTGCTGCCGCTGCCAACAAGGCCATCGTCATCAACGAGTGCACCAGCGCCATCTATGTTCAGTCCGTTCCCTTTAACGGCGGTGCTCCCGGCCCTTTGACCACTCTCAAGCCTGGCCAACGATTCTCTGAAGACCTCCGCACTCCTGGCTCTACTATCAAGATTGCCGACACCAGGACCCTCAACAAGCCTCTCTTCTTTGGCTACTCCTCCGACGCCAACAACGTCTACTATGAGCTCAACACTGAGTACGGCAACCCTTTCGCCGATAAGCACAACATCCTGAACCCTGGTGATGGCTGCCAGAAGTTTGACTGCAAGGCTGGTGACGCCAAGTGCTACAGCACTCCCAGCAGCAAGAAGAACTACGGCTGCCCCAGCCCCGTCAACCTGTACGCCAAGATCTGCGCCAAGTAAACAGTCATCTCCAGAGAAGACAATGCTCTCAACGATGCAAAGTTAATGACTGGTTCCTTATGACTGCGACATAGAATTCATTCGGCCTACAACTATTAGTTACATATATAATTTGATAGATTAGAAGCCTACCAAACTAGGTGGCTTTCTGTACATTTCAATACAAGCACATATACCTTTCTTCGCAATAAGTACTCTCCAGTCTATTTACAATTAATTGCATTAATTGTAAGTAACACAATATTATGGAAGATGTAGTAGATTATTAAAAGTAGTAATGAGTTTAAGATAAGTAGTTATATACTTATAAAAAACTATAGAGGTTCAAGTTCTTATAGAAAGATACTGCGTACTGTATATTTACTTAATTTAATTTAATACTATATAGTATATATCTATACTACTATACACTCCTTTACTAAAACACATTGGTGACTCGCTGGGGCATGGAAGGGTCTAGAACACATTAAAGAAGGTAAAGCCGAAAATAATATAACATGAATGAAGAGACGTCAGCTATATGTGTGTCGATCCATTTGTAAGGTGAGTTCACAAAATGTCTTATGCAATCATGCCTACAGAGGTCGAGACCTGATCACCTTTCCACGCGCAGACATGAACTGTCTACAGGTCTCAATGCAATCGAACTTAAATCCAATGATGTTCGAGGGGAGAGTAGTATAAGTTGTGAGTAGAGTACCTCAATGGTTGCTGTTGATAAACAATCCGTTGCTCGACGTGGCCGGTACGTGCAAAGTTGAAACCGGCCTCGGATCGTCAATCTTACCCCACACTCTTCGGTAATGAGGCTTGTCAAACTCCGGTCCGGAAATGTTCGATGCGACGACCAAGTAGGTTACTATCTGTCAAGTCAACAACGGGGCCTAGTCTTCGCTAGTTCCATAGCGAGCTCTCACCGCATCGGAGGAGATGTTCCAGAAAAAGACGAGAAGAAGGTAGGAAGATAGAATGCTACGTCGAGGATCTAGAAGACGTCCATATACCGTGCCACGGATGAAGTTGACGCCCTTGTTGAATTATTGACAGGGCGGTGGTTGGTGATAGATAGCAAAACCCCGCAAGCGGCTGGGATTTACCGATGCCGATCAATGTTGCGTCACGATACCGGGGACCGAACATCGGGCACGGACACAAAAGTCCGGTATCTTGTGAAGCGAAATGCGGAGATAAATGATGCGGGGAAGATAACCTAGAGCACGATAGGCAATAGTAGTACAACTACCGCGGATGGCTTCACCCAGCTGATGCGTCGCTACCACCTGGGAAAGATGGATATGCACGTCTGATATCGATGTGACCCGGGGTTGACGGCATAGAACCGTTCGAGAACGGGAAAAACTCCATGGTCCACTTGGCGTGCATCCAATCTAGTAGCCTGTATTTGTCGCCAGAACTAGAGTTGGTCTTCTTATCACCGATCACATGACCGGAAACTCAGCAATTGTCCGCTATCTTTGGTCAGTTTATCGTGGTTTGATGGTGAGTGGCGTTTACCATGAGGATAATGGTCAGCTGTTCAAGCGAATGACAGGTGGGAGAATATATAGATTGCGATGTCCGCTAGAAATATGGCCAGTCAACTGATTGGCAAAGCCACCAAGAAGCTACCTCCTTCACACAACGAAGAACTCACATCTTCGACACCAGCATGCTGACTCTTGGTGCTCTCATTTTCTTCGCCATAGCTGCGGCTATCGCTCTGATTGCCAAGAGGACCATCTCTAAGCCACAAAAGGAAAGCCTCATCTCAAGAGCCATTCCTGCTGCCGCACCCCTCACACAACCTCTACCATCAACATGGTACAAGTCTGACGACATTTACGAACTTGAACGACGTGCTATTTTCTCAAAGAAATGGATCTTGCTCACTCACAAGATGCGATTCGAGCAGACTGGCTCTTGGGTTCGTTACGCTGAAGCTGGCTTCGACTTCTTCCTCATCCGCAATGCCGAGGGTACAATCAAGGGTTTTCACAACATCTGCCGTCACCGAGCTTTCCCAGTCGTTGTCAAGGATAATGGCCAGAACAACGTCCTGTCTTGCAAGTACCACGGCTGGTCCTATGGTATGAACGGACAGCTTGCCAAGGCCCCTCTCTACCAAGATCTCCCTGGCTTTGACCGATCCAAGAACGGCTTATTCCCCCTCCACGTCCACGTCGATGAGAAGGGCTTTGTCTGGATCAACATGGACGCCAAGACCCAGCCTGAAATTTCCTGGAACGAGAGAAACCCATCAGCCCGTTACAGCTCTTTCAACCTCGACGATTACAAGTTTGATCATGTCAAGCAGGACACAAGCAGCTTCAACTGGAAGACTCTTGCCGACAAGTCCAACGCTAACAGTAATGCCGTTACCGAGATTCAGGAGAAGAGTACTTCACTTGTTAGCGACTTCTACTTCCCTAACGCTTCCATGACTATCTCGTAAGTATTTCAAGTTCAACTATAAAATCGCAAAGTCAAATAACCATTCATGGCAGTCCCCACTTCTTCTTCCTCTTAAGATGTGTTCCTACATCAGCCACCAAGTCTCAGCTTCAGTATGAGGTCTACCGCCACAAGAGCGCCAGCGACGATGACTTCAGTAAGGTCGAGGAGATGCTTCAGCAAACAGCCAGCGAACACGAAGCCCCTGCCGAGAAGAACCTCCGAGCAGGTGTCCTTGTTGACCAGACTCCCCTTCAATTTCAGAATCAGGTCTACCAACTAGTTGAGCACCACCGCAAGCTCGAGGGTGTCGCTGGACGAGAAATTCGACCCGCGCAGCAGATCCTCGACAAGTCTGCTACCAAGACTGAACAGGATGAGAGCCTCTTCTCTTCCTGCTCTGGCCTCTCGTGTGATAAGATTCAGAAGGATCTTTCTTGGTGATTGAGCAGTTTGTAAAATAGAAGGGCGTATTGATAGCATGTCTAGCATATTGGGGTAACAGGCGGCATAGAAGTTTTGAGTTTCAATAGGAACATCCAGAAGATGATAAACCTAGTTTAATGGCATAGTTTCAACAGAGTTTTATAACCTTCATAAGTATCTGTGGATCTGATTAAACCCAAACTGACTACATGTTTGGCGCCCTCGTATTGCCGCCGCCCAGACAATTGTAGACTCAAACATTTAGAGCTGGGACATGTTGGCAGAAACTGCGCAACTACATATCTGGACTTGACTCATATCATACCACTCGACGCTATGATAGGGTGTTTTGGTCTTATTTCGACCTAATCGTTCTGCATACGAATAAGAATTATGAGAGTCTCCTCCAGCCAAGGATGTTCTGCAACTAATAAGTCAACTTTTGAGAGTCCACGATCTAGATTTGAAATGGGAGAAAAAGCCTTTCTTCTTCTTCTCATCTTCGTGTCTCTCCATCTCCGTCTCTGTTTCGAGTTGAGTCGTGTTCTGGTTCATGACATCCTGCGCCAGATTAACCGTGTCCGATCTTCCAGGTTCTGCCCCTGGTCTTGGATCTATTTGCTGCTCCTGATGCCCCTCCGAGCCTTCCTCACCCTCGAATAGATCTTTGATCTTCCCCGGGCCAAAAACCCTCTCGTAGACAGCCAGGGTTGTGCCGAACTCTTTGTTCACACCAACCTTGATAGCATCGAGAAGCTGCAGCACATATGTCTGACAGTTGTTGGTGATGAGATTATAAGTCGGCTGCCTTTCTCTGATGCTTTGAATCACAGACTCGCCTGTGACCAGAATCTTAGTATGAATAAAGCTTTGGGAGATGGGTGAACTATTTACCAGCTCTTCTCAGTGCATCGTCATTGAATCGTGTCTCCCCAACTGGGAACGTGCGCCACTCATCTCGATCGACCTTTGCGTTCGTGTAAATGACATCGAAATTCTCGTCCTTTCGTCGCATAATGAGTTACTGTCTAGTCTACAGCGGCTGATAAGTATACTTACCATCCACAGCTGATGAGCATAGTCGCCAACCAAGACTGCCCAATGTTGTGTTGGATCCGGATACCTGTTGATCTTCTCCGTGATCATTTTACCCAGGCCAGTCTCCTCAGCAAACCACTTCCCTGCGAAGCCTCCAACTGGATGCCAGCCAACTTCAACGGGCCGAGGTGGTCCATGGATTATAGGTTGCGTCACAGGGACCACATTGGGCTGACCCCCGAGACCCACAGCATGCTTCAGAGCTAGTTCGCCCTTGTTGAAGTTCTTTTTCCTGCAAGGGCAGTGTCAGTTATTGAACCAGGGTCCAGCACGGGAGGGATGTGACGCCGCGAGTCAAACTGAATGACGTTGCGAATAATAAAGAAATAGCGCATACATGAATTCTCCCACCTTGTCCCTTTTGCGCTCCTTTTCTTCTTCCGAATCGCCCATAACGCCTGAAAATTGAAAAGATTAATGGAAGAACAGAGTGTAGGTCCTTGGAGTAGTTTGATATTGAATGAGTTAGAAAGGAAGAAATGCCGAGATTTTAGTGAGGCCTCGCGCGTCAGCACAGCTGATTCACGTGAGGCTGTGCATTCACTTGGCATTCACTCAAAGCGGCAGCCACTTTCCGGTCAAACCAATCAATGCCAAGAGTTAATGTCACAAAAGTTGGCTTCGCGTGGTAATTAGCTAGATTAATTCGGTGCTTAAAATCGGGGCATGGAAGCACGACTGGTAATTGACTTACAGTATATTTGTTTACAGTCCGCGATACAGCAGCAAATAATATATTAACGTGTCATATTATCTTTCATAATAATGTTTCACGATACTATTATGATATGCTTGCCTCTGAGCTGCACATCGCATTCGCGTGTTCTCTCAGTAAGCCCTTCTTGATCTTTGACCAGGGCAACCTCTTGGGCAGCGTGGGGGACCACGACATGCCTCCCAGAAATAACTGCAAAAGGATGAGTAAATGGAATCAGTTGTCGGTTGAATCTCTTACACATGAACTGAGAGTGATAAGTTTATCAGCTATCAAAACATGCCAACAGGAGAAAAATGAAAGCTGCTATAAGATAACTGAAAGTCCAACACCCAGCAGGTGACAGACTTCCAGAGCTTTCCTGTTCAGATGAACCATTGCCAGAGGTGGAAGTTGGCTCCTCTTCACTTGATGTTGAAGTTGGAGTCTCGCTCCTCGCGGTGCTAGTGCCATTACTACTGGGCTCACCTCCATCCTCAATGACAGAATCAAGGCTGCTAAGGTTAGTGAACTCTGTTGCTTTAATATAGCGGGCTGACATACATATGAATAAGACCGTTATTGGTAAGTACATTTGCTTCGATAACCTTGGCATTGTTGAAGAAGATATCGTCGCCTCTAATACTAACCCGGACTTCGGTTTTATTCATAGTCCCAACAACCTGGCCATCACGAAGGTAGTTGGAATAAGTAACTTCGTTCAAGGTATGAGCCCTGTTAAGTAGGTTAGTCAGTGCAATAGGTCGAGAGCATCCAACTTACAGTATCGCTCCGGTCAAGTCTTGCTTGGAGAGTTTGACGTCTGGGCTTCCTGCGTCCTTGAAAGCTTGTGTTGATGGTGCCAAACATGTAACGTTCCGAGAGGCATCGAGGGCAGGCCAGAGACCTGTTTTTTTCAGCGCACCATCCAAGCCATTGAGTCTTGTATCGTTAACAGTGTGGATAGTGTTGGAGCAAGACGTAGGAGGAGAAAGAACTCTGAAAAGGGAAGCATAGTCAGTATTGGTCAGTTGAAATGAGGCATTCTACCCACTTGTCAACGATCTGGAATGAGTTAACATTGTTAGTACCCCAAGAGCCATCCACTGCAGTCATCTTGACATCCTGAGCCAAGCCTGCTCGTAGCATAACATTCGGCCCCTGAAGGTCACCATCAGCTCGCTTGCCATTTCCATCTTGCCTTGCAGCGAAGATCACTTGACCATCGGCACCTTTCCCAAACTGACTTTGAATCTGAGGTCCTGCACTTCTGTTGTTGAATTGTGTATCTTGAAGCAGAGTGGGAATTGACAACCCTCGTGTGTTTTCGAAGTCTGAGGAAACCAAGGAGGCTGACAGAACATGATATGAAAAGAAGACCCGGAGGTCTGTCTGGTTGAGCTCCGTTACATCAGAGACACTGGAGTCTTTCAGATAACTCTCAATGGCATTGTTAGTAGGGATAAGAATAGTGATATTGGTTTCTTTGTCAGATAGAGAATTAGTGAGAGCTTGAGGGTTGGAGATGAGTAAGGAACGAAATAAAGAGAGGGATGAGTAGTTAGCGATGACCCCAGCCAAGTCTTCAGGAAGAGTTTGGGTAAAGACGACTATTGGCAAGGCCAAGATCGCGGCAACCTGGGCGTGGATAAAACCTCGCATTATGACTATGAGATACAACTGAGTGAGAACAAGTTGGAGGAGTAACATGAATTCTTAAGGTAGGTAAGGTCACCTGTTATAGCAGGACTGCCTCAAGGCTGCGCATCCATCCCACTAAGTCTAGCATAGCCGAGATCCCAACAGACCAGAGCCTGCTTTTTGGTAGACGAATTAGCGATAAGGTAGATAAGCCACAGCTGCAGAGGAGATGCGGGGAACGGTACAGTAATCATGAGACAGATCTGAATGGCGACACAGGCTGTAAAGTAGTGAAGCCCAGCTGAAAACTAGCTAGCGGTCCAAACCGACTTTGTTGTGGTTTCGCTCAAGAGCTACATCCAGCTCAGTTCCAAGAAATCAGTGGCGCATCATATGTATAGTATGATGGTTGAGACTGGAACTCTCCGCTAGTATCAATTGTCTTGAAGGCTGAGTTATGTGGCGCAGAATGAAGACGCCATGTTAACAACAACTCCGCATAAAACCGGGAGGCATTAATAACTGGTGTGGTAGGGTCAGTGCCACCGCGGATCACCATGTTGTCATTTTGTGAGAGTCATAGTGCCAGACTCGAAGGTCAGGGAATACAAAGGAGTCAACCAAGGAATTGAAGGTAAAACCAGATTTAAAAGTCCGACATAGCACACCTATCAGATAAACTAATTTAAGCAATATGGAACTCGCCGCTCCTGCCAGTAAACCCAGTAATTCTGCCAGTGAGAGGAGCTTTGCTGTCTCCGTAGTAACTCAATCTGTATGTTCCAGCTTGGATGTCCTTGGCACTCTGCCAACCTGTTTCCCAAGAGATCTGAACCTCACTAGACCCAAGCAGACCATCAAGTCTTTTCCACTCAAAGACGAGATCCCAGTCCTCATCGGATCGAACCTGAGTCCACGTGGAGCCGTCTTTTCTCTCAACAGCGGCATACGTAGATTCGAGATGCAGGTTATTGCGTGGGTTGGCTCCCACAAATGTAGCGTTAATTGTGTCCCCGACCTTAAACTCTGACTTTGTTACGTCCTTCAAGATGTCACCAAATTTGGTGCCGGCCTTGGGGTTATCGTAGACAACACCAGTGACAAGAGAGAGCGAGCTCTTGCGGTTATCGGGGGCCGAGGGACCAGTCGGGGGCTTCTTAGCATCTTCCTCCCCGAGAAGATAACCGAGATACGTCGATGTTAGGTTGATGTAGGCGTCGAGGCTGTGTCTTCCGTGGACAGTCGACCCGCCTTCATAGCGCTGCGCATCGTACTCTTCAGGCGTGGTAACGTAGTGTGCGTAGGTGTTTCCAGGTCCTCCAGCTACAACAATAGGGTTGTTTCCATCACCGAGGCTACCTCGACCTTGTATCTCATTGCTTATGCTCTCGCGCCACCGTCTTGAAGACATAGTTGTAAGTTCAGGCGCAGATATGATGATGAAGAAGTTACCAACACGTAGCATCTGAACATCGACGATGTTGGGAGCCCAGGCGTAAGGCAATGTGATCTCGCCAGCATCAATCAAAATCGGCTTTGGTGATTGGCATGCGACTTGCTCTTTGGTGGGGTTGCGTAGAAACTTGGATACTATGCTCCAGAGTGGGCTAGCATCCGGAGATCCAGAGTCACCCTGCTTGAAGTCGAAGTAGCCAGGACCGTCAGTTGTGCCAGCTGCAAAGGAGTACCCAAACGCTGCTGAACATGTTTTGACCGTTTTCCCACTGGGCAACCTGAAAGTGTAGTTGGACATGTCGTGGAATGAGTGATAACCCAAAACACTGTTCCCAGACACTGCAACACCATTCCCATCCCGCATCTGGTCATACAATTTGGCTGCCTGTTCAAAGACACGTCGACCAATCTCCCAGCAAGACTTGGTGCCACCATCATTTAATCCCCAAAAAGGCCCTCGACCATGGCAAGTTTCCGTTTTGCCACCGCATGTTGAATCCTTGAAGTCGCATTGCTCTCCGGAACCATCTTCGCACCAAGCGCCTTCAACATTGGGTGTCGTATCTGCCACAGCGGCCTGGGAGAACCCGGCCACGAAATCATCGGTAGCTCCTTCCGTGCCTTGGATGGTCTTTTCGAGCAAATAGGCGCTCACGCCTTTGTTGTCACCAGATACAAGAGTATTGTTCATGTGAAGGCTTGTGCCATGAACCGAGTGCCAAGTCAAAACCCCCGTGGTCTTCTTGTCTTCTTCTCGAGTAAACATGAGCATAGTCAATTCCTTGTCAACCTCATCCTCGTATTTCTGCCTCTCAGATTCCGGATTCTGTCGATAGGCATATAGACTTCTGTTAATACTGACATCGTCTATGCGTATTTTGCCAATGCTGAGACGTCCTTTGGAGAGCTTCTCGTGCGCTCGCTTGACTGACAGAACCGCACCATCAACGATAGCCTGATAAGACTGCTGATTCAAGCCCAAGGCGGATATCTGTGGCATAAGATAGTTGTTCCAACCTGCTGGCCCAGCATGGGAGTGCGTTCCAGTAATAGCCACATTATCAGTTGTATAGACTGCGTAGTCAGATCCAAGAGCTGCAATCCCCTCAAGAATGCCTGTTCGTATCGCCGTGTCACCTGACTGGGTATCCAGAACCAAGTAAACAAATCGCTCTTCGGGTTCGGCTGGGCTTCCAATAATGAAAGCGCGTGAGTAAAGCCGTTGGCGTAACCCAGTTCCTTTCTGAGATAATTCGGCATATCCCATTAGATTGAGCTCAACTACAGGGCCAGTGATGTCAGCCTTGGCAACACCGAGATAGTACACATCACTAGCATCCGAGCCCGAGCCGACAGCTCGCTTGCTGAAATGGTCAAGGGTGTCTTTGGGTAGATAGTCGACAGCAAGACATGTTGCAAATTGAATGAGAAAGGCACTTAAGCTCAGGTGTACCAAGAGGATTGGTATAAGCTTGCAGGAAGTTACAGTATACATTTTAGTTGTTAATATTGATTCGAGATATTGCATGTATTGAATTTTCTCACTCTAGTACAAAAACGCTCGCAATACAGATATTTATAGATAAAGCAGTTGTTGAGAATGCAATACCAATGGTGTGATAAAGGTTGCTTTTGAACAGTCTAGTTGCATCTCAGCTCGAAAATAGCAATCTAGAAGATAAGAACTATTTGCTACGGTTGACGGATCTATCTGCCAAATCCAGCCAAGGGTATTTATCCTGGTTTCCTCATTGATCGCTCCTACGTGGAAAATCTACTGCCTGCAGCATGTTGACTCTGGTGGGGTTGCATTAACAGTTACATTTGAGGAGACCTGCCGACAGAAGCAATTCTCATAGTGACTACAAAAACAAGGCACAGGCAAGAATGTCCACATCTGGGCATCGTGCACAGTCGGCATGTTCCAGCTTTGATCTAGATAGGAAGCTCAGATTGATATTATAGTGGTGGGTGAATACTACTTTAAGTCATGCCGATACCCTTACTTAGGAATAGCCCGAAATAACCCTACCAATACGCGTTCTCGTGTACTTTCCTTCACAGTTTAGGGAGCATGCAAATGATTTGAACCATCTGATTAAATTATCTACTTAAACTTAACTGTTTCTATCCGTCAGTATTATCTATATGTCTAAATACAGATTGTCGCAATTATTATCACAGAGTTTAGTATAAAATAGCGACTGTTTTTTTGAAAGACCGGGTAAATAAGAAAACTACTTATAATAGTTACTGCCACTTACTAAATATTTCTACAGCACTTTAGATATCCTTACTATAAAACTGCTATACTAGAAAGGGTATTGCTACTATATATCTTAAGATATAACATAATAAAGAGTAATATAGAACGGTAGATAATGGCTTGTAGTATGTATATTATAGTCTCGAAGTACTAATCTTAATAAAAGAAATAGTATATACTGTCGAAGTGCTTGATCAACTAGAATTATGTATGTATTTAAAACTCGGGGAAGGTTGGGGTGTTTCTGTCGCAATCGTATCGGACGAAGTACTTGTTGTCTCCACCGTCACCGTTGACAATAACCTTTCCACCAGGAGCCTTAACTTCGGCAATGAAGTTGAGCTCACCCTGAGCGTTGGCCCACAGAAGACGGAAGGGGGTGTAAGTGCCAGCCTCGAGCTCAATCTCAAAGGTCTTAGAAGTGCCACCAGGGTAATCCTGCTCGAGATCGGCGTTCTCACGTGTCCAAGATGTCAGGGCCTTATCACCGAACCAAACAAGTGTGATCTCATCAGAGTTGGGGACGGTGACCTCGTAGGTACCAGTCTCTGGCGCATAGAGGAAACCACGGTGGTTGACAGCCTTATACTGGAACTTCTGGTTGGGGCTGCCCTCATAGATAGTGAAGGGCTGCGTCCAATCAGTGCCGGGTTGGATGCCAATGCGCTCGGTGATGCCTTCATAAGTGGGTGTAGCATCGTGGAAGAAACTGGCGTCAAAGGATGAGAAGTGAGGCGCATCAGCGTTGTAGAAATGGTGCTCATAAATGGCATAGTCCAAGCCACCGTTATCGCAAGACTGGTCGGCAGTAGGAAGAACAGTCTCACTGGTGGTTACGGTAGCAGATGTCTCAACCTCGACAGAAGAGGTGCTAGCCTCAGCAGTGCTAGTCTCTGCAGCACTGGTCTCTTGGGCAGTACTGATAGTCTCCTGGATTACAACAGTGGCCAGAGTGGAGCTCTCGACGAACGTGCTGGACTCATATTCTGTTTCACTCTCAGCGATGGCCGCTGAAGACTCCGTGCTGGTAGAGACCACAGGTATGGGAACAACAGTGGCGGTGATGACACTCGGCTCAGCCGATGTAGTGGGAAGAATGTCTACAGATGAGGCAGCGGTTTGACGAAGCGGCTTGCAAGGTCCAGCGGCAGCAAGGTTGGCAAAGGCCAAGCCAGCAATGGTAATGATTGACTGCATATTGAAGTATTGGTAAACGAATGAATAGTAAAGAAGGACAGGATGAAGGAATGAACGAGTGTGTGATCTGGGATGGTAGAATCGCGTGGATGCAGATCATTATATAAAAGACGGCAGCTGTGCGAAAAACACGAGTTACTCCATATAGTTCCCCTACTCTAAGCGTCCAACACTGCTCGCCTTACCGTTGCCAAGACAAGATGTTTGCACAATTCAGCTGTTGTTTAATTGCGATTGTGCTGTGACAGAAACAAAACCCCACTTTTCCAGGTTGTTATATCCTATAACCCCGTATTCTCAGATCATAATTGTTTCCTGACAAGTTCAGCTATACGCATTGGGTAAATTGATCGTTACCGATACAAACTATTGACGGCCTTAGCGTGATGATGTGGTGACTGGACGATGGCTTGAGCCTCATTTAAAAACTGAACGTTAATAAGCCTGAAACCATAAACCCTGTTGACATTTGCTTCATGGCGTTCGAACGTAGACTTTATTTGTGTTTCTTGGTTCTTGAGCCAGAACACCCACGAGAAATGAGACACCGTTTTGAACGGCGTGCTCGGACTGTCTCATCAGAGCTAAAGAAATACTAACTAACCTCAAGAGGCCAAAGCTGAAAGAAAATTGAGATACCGTCAGCACTGACCTTTTTCTGTTCTCCCCTGGAACAATTCACTGTAAAACCAACCAGGACGGAAATAGGTCGTTTCTTGGCACCAGTCCTAACAGTGGTATCAGTCGGTCCGGTGCACTTCATGTTTGTGATGACCCAAGGCATGGCAGCCGCAAATGCTTATCTCCAGCTCATCTCTATGTATCCATGCAGTATAGTAGCTCATCTTGTCTACTTCAATCAGCCGTTTGCAAGCGTTCGTTCTAACTGCTCATTGTAATTCAAGTGTTCTAATACTATGCTGGGTTTCCTTTCCCAGATGCCACTGTTTGAATGAACGATGATAACTCTCTAGGACTTCCGCAGGTAGACATGCCCCAATTGTTTCCCATTTAGAAGCCTGGCCAATAATCCTGCAATTCTTATCCCCGTCATTGTGTCTTATCAAGAAGGGCACCGAAAGACCTTGGAAAACACAAATTAAATCCCCAACGCCTGCTGCATTGTTATTGTGAAGTAACCTCCCTCCTGTTCCGTCCTGTAAAACGAAATTGCTGCACCCAACCAAGCCTTTTTGAATGATTGGGTCTGTCACCATGCCAAATGCACCTTGCAACTGCTCTACAGTCCCATATCTTGTACCGAGAGACGAGATAGGCTGATCATGTACCATGCATGTGTATGCTAACATGATCCTCTGCAAAATTGAGGGATTGTCTTCCAATTGCGTTTCGGTATATATGTTTGCAAAATGATGTTTGAGCCACTCAATCATAACTGACATGCGAGTTGCTCTCCTGATCGCTGCAGCTGGTGCAATTATAGACTCGTCAAAATGCAAGAATGCCGATGCTGCCATAGTATTTGCCTCTGGACCTAGTTGGATGGGACTGCTAACAGAAACGCATTGACCAAGAATAATTGCAGGCAGTCTCAGGATACTTCCATCAGGTGATATCTGAAAGCATCTCCCAAGACTGGGCCCGATGTTAGCCCTCGCCATCCAGCTGTTTCGGAGATCTGGTGTCCAGGATGGAACATTTTTAAAACTACCTGCAGCGCCCAGGTTCAAGACTCCAATGTCTTGCGTTTGTTCAAGGATGAACACAGTGAACTCGTGGCATAAGTGCTCAAAAGACTTGGTGTAATTTGGTTGGAGAGCCTTCGGCAAGGGATCACAAGCTAACAGGCCAATCAGGGCATATAGACGGTCATGAGGAACGGTAGCTTCCAATTCGGTCGCCTCGTTCAACAGCTTCAAGAGATCGAGCGCACACTGGTTTTGCTGAACAAGAAAGTCTTTCGTCTGACATTGTTTGTCTATACTCCTGTGCTGCAAGATGGTCTTGTACACCAATTCGATGGCTTTGAACCTCACAGGGTTCTCCGCCATAAAGGAATACAGAAGCTGTCCATCCTGAGACGGATTCAACATCAGAACCCATGTCTTAAAGAATATATCGTACCCAAGCTCGTACGGTCCGCAAAGTAAGATGGGCGGTGTCTGGGCTAGCACGGCTTCTTGGAGAATCCAGATCCGTCGAAACCATGGACGATGACCGATGGACCTCAAGGCCTTTCGAACGCACTCAATTTCAACCGCAGCTTTTTCATCTGGCTCTGCAACCTTGGTGAATGTTGTGATACGATCGTCTTCTGTAAGATCTTGATCGACGGATGACGTAAAGTCCTCCAGCCTCTCGGCCAGTGTACGGACTTGGTCCTGCTCATCGTCCTCGACAGGTCCTAGCCAAGCTAATACACGCTCACATTTACCGTAAATTTCCGACATACGGGGGACTTGTACGGACTTCTCGACTTGATCGTTCTGGTTGATACAAATAGCATCAACCCATAGCCATGCTCTTGCTGTGGTCCCAGTCACGTTATCCGCGAACTTGTGGCGGCGATACTCATGGAGAGCATAGTAAAGGTTTCTCGTAATAGTGAATGTCTGCCCATTGAGGAGAACTGTGGCAGGGTTCTCTCTAGCACCCCACACGTAGGATAACGCCCAAAATCTTTGATTCGCGGGGCTCTCGACAGTGTGAAGGTTGATGCAAATTAAATCAGTGTCGCCAGGCTGAATGTGGAGTAGGCGTATCTGGCCCGGCTCAAGGAGCCGATATGCAAAGGGTCCATAGGGAGGTACGTCCATTGTAGTGTGAGGTTGGAGTAGGATAGATTACCCGTGGTCTGAGTGTTTGTTTGGGTGTGACTTAACGGAACCCACCGGGTAGGTTTCCTCTCTGCTTACTGTTCCTTCGCCTTATCTGCAGCCACTAATATCAGGCCAGTCCAGCGCATATCCTAAAAGGTCTCCACAGCGCTTTTCTATATCTACAGTAATTATAGCTTTATATCCTACGCTGCCTGTCCTTTCTCTACAGTGGGTAACCTTAATTTATCATCGATCGTTCAATAATAGAGGAGAGAATTCAGGTAAGTAATAATTTCAAGTATTGTTACCCCGCAATGTAACTGTACTAAGTGACTAGGACTTAACACATCTCTATCCCAGGTTAAACCAATACCTTCATTATCCAGTACTGAATACCCAACTTGTTTAAACTATTACGAATAAGAAAGTAGTTAACGTTTGTATTTATAATACCGTATAGATAAGTTTCAAAGCCCAACAACCTGTAGATAGAAATATGTGGGTAATTTGCAGCTTTCAAGTGTCAGTTTGCTTGCAGACCTTAATATGGCTAGCTATATTGATACTCAATAGCCGACACAAGGAGTCACTCTGGGGAATTTTCTACATAATCAGCTTAGAGTTAAGTTACGTTCCTGTAAACCTGCTGTATTGTTGCATATCTATAGTATTCTTGTGATCTACGGGAGGTAAACCAGGGCTGTTTCTACAAATCCAGCTGGCGTCTGGCAGGCTATGGTACATTTTGAGTTTCACACCTACTCGATACGAAGATACTACCATGTTGCCAGTTTACACTTCAATATGTATTGGCGTTAGAATATAAAATCTTAGCGATCCCCAATACGAAGTACATCTGAGAAAAGTCAGTCAGCGCCAAGCCTTATTCCAAGTTTATCTGACTTTCTTCCAATCTTGAAGCTACTCTCTTACTTTACAACCGCAAGACAGGCAGGAATGATGTTGAGCACAGGAATACCTGTTCAGTCTGTGTATTCTGCATCACATCAACCGGAGATGGCTGTCAATACGCAAAGTGTGCTCTCGCGGGTTACGAATAACCGAAAGATCCCCCAATTCGATCCTGAGATACATCTGAACTTTGAGCCACCAACGACACGGTACTCTTCCACTGGGCTGGGACTTGAAAAGCCACACAACGCCCCGGATGTTTGCTACACAGAACCATTTCAGCTCTTTTCGGAAGAAGGTGTGCGTGTCATGCGGCGAGAAATATTCCGACAAGAGTTCCTGGACAAGTACATGAGATCATGGGCTCGGGCACCCTGTTACATTGGAGGCCATTCTTTCAATGCAGAAGTCAGTCTAGTCCGCCATTTAAGCTATGTCCATAATACTTATCTGTTTGTTCCTAGGAGGGTAGTTTCATCAAGCAGGCCTGGTACCACCCCGCGACTCAAGCAGCCATCGACAAAGCATTTGGCACAGCCCTCAAACCACTCCAACGTCATTGTGATATAGGATATGTGAACATACAACTGGGTGAAGGTGGTCCAGCCAGTATTTATGATTATAGTGAGACTCCCGCGAAAGCACAACCTCCGTCCAGAGTCGCAGCTGGCATCCCGAAGTCCCAATGCGACGACGTTCCTATCGACGGCTGGCACAAGGATCAAGTACCAGTTGTCTGTGTCCTCATGTTAAGCGACATCAGTAATATGGAAGGCGGTGAGAAAGCTATTAAAACTGGGGACGAAACTGGGGTAAAAGACACACACGACTCTGAAGCCCGATATTGGGAAGCTCTCATCCCCGCCCTACACCCTGTGCATCTAGAATGATTGAAATACGCCCGAGCTTGCGCTTTCTAGCCACTTCACCTGACATGAGCAACAAACTTTTGCAGCCTTCGCATACGCCTTAAGATCCGCGCTGGCATACGCCCCGGCACCTTCCTGCTTTGCCGCCCCACTAAATTCCAATCGCTGCTGGTTGACTGTATGTATGCGAGGTAAGAAATCCTTTTCAGATGCATCGTACAAAGTACAACTTCGAGAGGAAGAAGCGCTTCCCCTGGGAGATTTTCTTTGCGAAGATATTACAACAATAAAGCATCATACTCCGATGCTTACACAATAACCTAGTTAAGTTTTGTGCTGGAGGGCTCGGTAAAAAAAGCTTGATATGACTGTGCCCTAGGATAAACTTTTTAAAGGGATAAAATCCCCTGCTGGCTTCCCTTCTCTTGGGACCTTCTCTTTCCATCATCTCCAAGCAAGAAGGAGCTCTCCACTTAGTAGAACTCACATGACAGATGCCAGCACACCGAGACAGTTGTTTCATTGACTAGAGTATGATTTTCTACATGAAGAAACGACTGAATCAATAGAGTCCAGATTTGTGACGCGACGCAGCTTTAATCGATACAGTGTCGTATACTGAAAGCAATCACTCAAGAATACCGTTCTACGCTTCTGTTCGACCATCTTCTTGTTTATCGTTGAGTCCTCCACGTATAAGTCGATCATCTACTTCTTGCACAACACGATCAACAAGGGATTCCTCAATAATGCCCTGCTCCTAAGTGATGCTGATAACGAGCGGTCCACCTCTAGTGCTGGCACAGTTGAAACTAATGGCGGGACCGGCCACCATCGCACACTGCGCAAAGACCAACTTATGCCACTTCAGGTTGCTAGCCTTTGGTGGGAGTATGTCAGAAGTTGAGCCCAGATTCGACAGCTCATATGTGTACTTCCTTTCTGTACCACCTTGGCTTTGGCAATGCGATACCAAATTTCCAACGCGGTTTAGGCTTGAGATCATGCTGCCGTGAGGGAACTGCCCAAGCTTGGTATTCACATCTCTGCCAAATGACTGTGCAAGTTCGATTATATACTGTCGTTCTGCCATAGAGCCGGGTTCGCATTTCTGAATCTTTCCAGCTCTATGCGTGACACATAACTCGTCAAGAAAGAGACGTGATCAACAATATCCCTTTTAGATGCTCCCGTATGCTGCCGCACTGAAAAAGGTGTTACGGATCTAAATCCGGGAACGTCTGCCTTGATATCACGGCGGAGTGAGGTGCATATTAGGGCATGCAACAGTCCAGTAAGTGTAACCCTGGCCTGTTTGCATACTTGAAGCACAGCTAAAAGCTCTTCGGTTGGGATGGTCAAGATTCGAACCATATGTTTGGTGCTGACTGTTGGCGTTTGGGATATCGGTCCCCCTGTCCATACTTTTCGATTGCAGGCATTGGGATTGCTGCAAACGGTACAGTTGCATGAGAGACAGTCTATCCGTTCTTCAGCAGCGATCGGCGCAGCTCGCTGTTCGTTAAATGTCATAGGCCATGGAGGCTGGTAAAATGTCGCTAAAAAGCTCTCGAAATGTTCCATCAGCGATGTATGGAAGGCGATCCCACTCAATCCATCAGCAATAGCGTGGTGTGCCACGAAAACAATGTCAAGACTCCAGAGATTGAACTGGTCGGAGCCCGTGTCCTTGGAGCTGCTATGAAAATACTTCAACACAATAACCTTCTATGCCGGTTTGTTTGAAAGCCACGGCTCAGCATGCGCTTCTCTGAGTGCCTGAGACAACAGCTCATCTGCTGTTGTCTCTTTTGGGCAAGCAGTTGTCGGGTTGACATCATTACCGTTAATGATCCTTAGAACATCCTGTCGATAGATTTGGCAAACCTGCTTATACAATGCAATCCCGACTTCTGCTAAATCTGAGATACCGTATAGCAAGCCAGAGTGTTGTCGAATCGTGGCTTGAAGGCTCCATTCTAAAGCGAAGCGGAACCGTTCTTCAGACAGAGACAAGCCACATTTGTCTTTAGACGAAATAATATATGCTGCCGTCACGGATACTGAGTGATATTGCCCCAGAGCATGTCGAACGGAATAATTTCTCCCTAAAAGACCTGGTGTAAGGTTAATCAGCATCCAAGTTATTGTTGGTAGTTTAATTAAGCTAGATATAGAACGGTTACAGGGACGCCCAAAAAATAACAACCTGCGCTTTGCTTACAAGGTCTTACTGTATTCTAAGCAACATCTACTTACCTAACGAGACCGATTTGTGGTTAGGCATTGTGAACGTCAGGACTGGGTTTGTTTATGTAGCCTGCCGACGTTTGGAATATTAAAGAGATTTTCATTTACATATTTATGACTTCAGCGCAGAGTTTGAAAGAGGGGCGTTCCGAGGGGCGCACAATTCTAACTACGCCCTACAATAAAACTGCGCCCTACAACAAAGTTTGCACCATTTTACGCCCTGTATGTTAGTTAGACTTCCAGGTTATTGGAACGAGCTCAGTAGAACTACTGCATTTGTGACTGCCCGCATCTACCATATTTCTACGTTTTGAACATATAAATTAATTCCCAACTCACAACAACCTAAGTGTAAATCCACCGCTTATTTTTAGTAACTCTAGGCTGTTTTCTCAAAGTCAGGCTCATTCTCATGTCCGATCCATCACCCAATGGGCAGTCTCAACCCGTTGAGCAGCCGCTTGATGCGTCTAAACTTATCTTCACCAAGACCAAATCATTAAACCCAATACCCGAGCCAGGTTCAAAAGAGCTTTGGGCACAGAATGCCTGCTGCGACCACATGATCATCGCTCGTTGGAGTCTTGGAAAGGGCTGGGAAGCACCCGAGCTCAAGCCCTACGGCGACATCTCAATCTCTCCAGCGGCCTCATGTCTTCACTACGCTACTCAATGTTTTGAAGGAATGAAGGTCTATCGAGGTTATGATGGGAAGTTGAGGCTCTTTTGACCTGAGCGTAACGCTAAGCGACTCTCAATGAGTGCACAGCGAGTTTCGTTGCCGGACTTTAACCAAGACGAATTGGTTAAATTGATCAAGGCATTGGTGCAAGTCGACGGTCCCAGTAAGGCTCCTGGTTATCTCTATTGTTACCGTTTCTAACAAAGGCTAATTATCAATTCTAAGGATGGCTCCCGAAAGATAACCCTGGGGGCTTTTTATATATCCACCCCGCCGTGATTGGCAATGGCCGCCAGATTGGAGTTCAGATTCCAGCTGAAGCTACTATTATCATTCTTATGGTAGCTTGGCCCGACTTTTCCTCTGAAACCCCTCCTGGTGCTGCACCTAAACATCCCGGTCTCCGCCTTCTAACATCTGAAAATGGGGTAGTTAGAGCCTGGCCGGGTGGCTTTAGTAACGCTAAGGTCGGTGCCAACTATGGACCGAGTTTCCTCTCACTTGGCGACTGCCATAAGAGGGGCTACGATCAAATTTTTTGGATTCTGGGATCGGAGTGCCAGGTGACGGAGGCTGGTGCCAGCAACTTCTTTGTAATCATTAAAAATGCCGTCACAGGACGCACAGAATTGATTACGCCGCCGCTAGACAACAAAATCATCTTGGAAGGAATTACTCGACAATCGGTCTTGGACCTAGCTCAGAGTAGGCTATCTGATGAGCTAGATGTTGTCGAACGTCAGTTTACCATGTATGAACTGCAAGCGGAGTGGGAGAATGGCCGAGTGATTGAAGCTTTTGTCTCAGGGACGGCTGTAAGTGGCAGCAGGTGAATATTGGGAAGAAATTGCTAACTCCATTGCTACAGTTTTTCATTTCCCCTATTTCAGTGATTTCCTTCGAAGGACAAGATTGGGTTATTCCTATGGGCCAAGAAAAAGCGGGTGGTCATTATAATTTATTGATTAAAGCATGGTTGAAGGACATTATGTTTGGAAAAGAAAACCACGAGTGGGGTGTTGTTGTTGATGACCAGTAGTCGTGGTAATCTTGTCTCCACGGCTATAATCAACGGCTGCAAGAGGACAATTAAGGTAACGTAGTTGATAAGCGAGTTGGCCAGACAAGCGAGTTGGCCAGTATACTGTACACCTAAAAACAGCTTACCCTATAGAACCTATATACTTAAATAAAGTAGCTAAAAATCTAGTAAGATTATATTCTAAAATAATAGCTAAAATAATATATAATAATATTTTTTAAAAGATTTTAGCTATTTTATTTTACTTAGTAAAGCTTAAATACACAGTATGAATAACTTTATTTATATACTAGCTATATAGGAGTTTTTCTAAAAATCTAGAAAAAATATTATAAGTTATTTTGAGACTTAAATATAAGCTGGCTGACTTTTAGCTATTTAGAACCCAAGTTAAGCATTTTATAGGTATTTAAAATATTCAGTTTAAGGTGTATAGGGTAGTGGCCAACTCGCCTATCAACTACGTTAGACGTATTAGCTATATAACTGTTGATGATGCACCGTTTTCATGTAAAGGGGGCGCAGCTGTTTACTGGAAACCAGACACTATTTGTAATGTTGTGGTTAGGCTGAACATTTTCCTCAAGTAATGTCCGCCCTCTTATTAAACCATTGTTATACCCCCAAAATAGTAATCTCGAAGTAGTTAGGACTCATGCCAGTTCTTATGTAATATAAAGTTGACCTGAAATTATATTATATACAGTGTATCTCACAGTGTAGTGGTTTTTGTACCTGCGGGACGCAGCCAGAGCGATCATGACTCATATGTCACGTGCATGATCTTGCTATAGTAGGTACGTACCTAGGTGATATCCCTGTAATACGTCAAATTGCCACTCTTCCGTCTCCTGCACACTTTTTGTCTTTTTCTCACAAAGCTTCAGGTGAATGCCATTGGGATATCCACTCATTCGACTTGAGCAGACGCCACATGCCACCTACCAAACTTTCGAGATACTCAACTTCACGGCAAAAGGCTTGCCAGTCTTGTTCATATGCAAAGGCAAAATGTGACCGAAGAAATGGAACCTGTGGGCGATGTGCACTGCGTCACCTGACCTGCAACTATCCGGTAGCAGAATCTGCCAGAGATGAACTGGATGCAAGCTTGTTTGATGAATCACAAGCGGACTACTCTATTTCTACACCTGATGTGGCGTTCGATATTCTTCAAGGCTCACTTCCTAGAGAACGAACATCAAGCTCAAGTATTCCGTCGGTGGAAAATGTGGTCAGGAATCCTCCTTTTAACTCATCTTCGGCTCTATTGTCAACACTTCCATTAAGCGCCACCAGGATAAAAAATCGCAAGGAAGAAGCCGAAGTTTTGGAGTTTTCTCACCTTGCACTTGTATGTCCAATCAACAGTGACGATATCAAGAATCGCTGGTTGAACTCGTATGTGCCCCTCCCTGGACAGATCGTCAAGCAATACCCCCCTAGTATAATGGGTTTCGTCCGCCGCATTCTCAAGTCATACACATCTATGATGATTCGAGGCCGTGGAGTTCCTCCTTTCATCCATTGGTCTCAAGTCAGCACGACGTCGATTACTCCTCCTCTTTCCACATGTTTGAGCATGGTTCGGATTTGCGAACGGACCCTTCCGGGGAGCGAAGGAGTTGCTGCTGATGTTATACAACGGGAAATGAACAACCTTTACGAGAGACACGCAACATACGATGATATGAATCTGCTGGCGGCTTTTCAAGCGTATCTGATTTACTCGATGCTGCTGTTTTTCCATCTCAGCCTCGGAGGTTCTGTCCCGTTCTTGCGACAAGCCGTCATCAACCTTCAAAAGATTGCTTGCGTCTCTTCACAACGAGGTCTGGTGTGTCTCTCTGAGCAACAAGGAATCCGCCCAAAATGGGAAGCCTGGATTGTGGCAGAAGCGAGGCGACGGACGCTATTTACAATGTACTTCTTCGACAACGTTCTTTCCGCCCAGGACGGACTATCAATTTATCTTGGGGCTGAATTGGAAGGGTTACCTGCGCCTTCAAGTAAGTCACTGTGGCAGTTCAGTGTTCGGCATGACTGGGAAAGGACCTACAATCTTCACCTGGCAGAGTGGGCTGACAGTCCATTTCGGATCGATGAACTATGGCCTATTTCACATGACCTTGACGAGGAAGGTGTGATTGAAAGGCGTGAGAGAGTGGAAAGATGGTTGGAGACTGTGGATGAATACGGAACAACACTCTATGCAGTGACAAGCTGCACTCACGGTGAATGACAATACGATTATATATAGTGTATACGCTATGGGACCTCACATCTGTAACACTTCTCCATCTCTAGAATTTATATCTCTTAGCAAACGTGTGGTCCCAAACGGTATTCGGTCTAAGTTGTGAAAAGTTAACTGACGCTTGATAATTTATCTTTCAATACTAGGGCTTCGCTAATGTAGTATCTTGCTTGTCATGAAGTTAACTTAGCAAGAACCTACTCCGAGACGCACATGATACAAGGCAACCTAGGTCCAATAGAGTTCACCATAGCAATGGCAAAACTCGTCCCTCCCGCGTCGAATGAATATCTGGCGAGGTTTAGACTGGCGCTAGCAGCGGCGCCGCAGTCGATGTATACGTTAACTAAGCATATCATGACCACCGACGGCATAGAAACAGCATTCATTCCATCCCGTGATAAACGCAGAAACAATTAGAACAGCTATCTAAACCTAACGATAATACAGCAGAGCCCAAGCAAAAAGCATGATCGATGGGTACTGAGAAGAGAAAACAGGGATATGAGGCGGAGGTACGCCGGCTACAATCTTAGTCTCGCCAAGTCCCTAATTATCCTCGAATATACTAAAAATGGCTGCTATACAGTTGAGCACAAAGCTAAGCCGCGTGTCTTTCAATTGCGAAGTCCGGCGGCTAATAACGAGTAAAGGTTGAAATGGTACTGAGTGATAACTTGGAGGGTAGAGCTGTCACAGTGTAATGGTCCATTTTACAAGGGATGCATAAGTTGCAAGTTGAAAGTGTCATTAAGTAACGACTCACTGTGCTAATCTGTCAATGTGGGAACAAGCCGCGACTATAAGACTGAACAACGGAAATATTGTTATAGTGTCGGTTAATTGCAAGAGGGTCAGGTAAGTGCGGCTAACCCATAATGGAGTATTGCGTACTAGACAAGCACGGGGGATCGTCAAGGTCCACTTGGGCGGTAAGAAGGATGATCTGATTTCATACCCAGACATTGTTGCCTGGAAGTTAAGCGAACCTCACATAAACAGGTAATAGTCAGAAATAACATCTGCAGCGGTATTTAAAAAGTTCCTCCAGGACCGTTTCGGTCACTATAAACCCCTATCACCCTGCAGCTTAGGGAATGGCTATCTTAGTCTTAGGAGCAGAGCGTCCGGAGCTCCTTAGCAATAACTGCTCACCGGCCCGCTATCTTATCGATGAATCCACAGATACCCAGCTATTTCATCCAGGTTTGACTGGGTAACGCATCCTTCTGCTTCAGCTGAAATGGCCCTCGCGTCATGGCCCACCGTTTGCCGAGGTAAATGCTACCCTCAAAATGCAGGGTAAACTTCTTTAAATCTGAAGGGTACCCTACCACCCTTCCTTGTTTTTATTTTCTCTGCTCTGTCTGCATCATGGTTCGATTGTTGACGATCTTGCGTTTATCCGGCTTTCTGCTTATCAATCCAGTATTGGCAGCTAACTATGGGTACATAGAGTCAAAGGAATGTGCTGACCCGTCGGGCTACGCAGAATGCTACGAAGCTAGAAAGGGTGAGGGCGACGATTGTATCGACAAAAACTGCAAAGGGCAGAATAACGATTGTATTCGTGCCTGTGATTGTGCCCTGGTTACGGGCGTTATCGATTGCGCCTTGACTCATTGCTGGAACAAGGTATTTTGATATACTGCTACGGGACGCGTAGCGAGGACGATGTTAACCGTTTATAGGTATACAGCTGCGAATACCAGAATACGGTTCTCGAACTTGGAGGCAACTGCATCAACGAGAAGTTTGAGAATGTCCCCTTCTTCCCTGCGCCCGATAATGCCCCAGGCGCTTGCTCATGCAATCTCGGCAAGGTAGTCACATCTCTTAACCGGGCTGTGGATGAATTGGACTTGTGTATCGACAGGAATCAGGATACATGGGACTCGCTCTCCTTCGATGAACAGATGGTTTTTGGCAAGGCCTGCAAGTGCTGTTCAGAAAGTAGCATCCTCTCTACGTAAGTGACCCTCTTATTTGTGGAATCATTCCCACTTCTGACCCTCAAAACTAGCTTCTGGGATGTATGTCCCGACACTCAGCCATCCCTTATCGGCGCCGACGATTATTGGAATGGAGTCATCTCACTAGACAAGGACTACCCCCAGTGTGGCAGCTACACCGATGTCTACAGTTGCGCAAACGATCTCAAGTTCACGCCACCGGGCAAAGACAAATCCGCAAAGTTTTACGGCCCTGGTGAACTGCCTAAGAATGGAACAAAGACGCTATCAAATGTGGACGGCAGTGTCACCAGTCCGCTGAGCGGTTCGACGTTTACATGGACACACGCCAAGGTTTTGCATCCCATCACTGTGGCGAGTGCGAGCGCAAAACCAACTGGAAACTCAAATGGGAAGGAGAATGGAAACAAAGATGGAAAGGAAACCGAGAGCGAGAAGGATGGAGAGGAGGACGCAGCTTCAGTGAAGCTTCCGCATATCTGGCCGATTTCCCTCATAGTTCTTACCTTACTTCTCTAAGCAACCTGAATATCTTTGTTTGGAGGCATTTGTATATCCAGTCTTGCTTTGAGTAAAGAGAAATGCAGTAACTTGTTTCCTACTGAAATAAGACATTTAATCAGGTTTGTTAACTATACTGAAACTGAAGCCATCCCTATTAGATCAAAATAGACACTGCCGTGTTAGAAGGATCCATAACCATGTAAGGAATACTGCCCTCATCCATCCCCTTGCTTGTGACCAGAAATTCAACCTCAAGTTTCTTCAAGTCTAGATAAAACAACTCGCTGATATTCCGGATTTCTTCGTCCTCTGGACTAGTCCCGCCAATATGCGCCCGCCATTGAGACTGCGCAAAGGTGATAAGACTGCGATCACTAGGCACCTTGAAACTCAACAGCCACGGGACCTGCACAGCAAGTAGCCACTCTCTCTGTCGACCAACCGGCAACGCATCCAGAAGACTCTTCTCAGTATATTCTTTGAGACTAGCCAGAGATTCGGGCAACGGGCTGCAAAGAGAAGGTGGTTTGGCCAGTACGAAGGCCTGGTAAAAGTTCTGCAGGTAGTTGACAGCGCTGTGGAAGGGAGCGGCTATGTGGATAGACATAGTCAGCGCATCACAAAGCTGGTCAAGAGTGGTGATGGTTGGGAATGTCTTGATCCAGCCGCTGGTCTGAACCTCCTTGCACCAATCCTTGATGTAAGGGTCATCTTGAACCATCTGGTCGGCCCTATCCTTATCGTAATACATCAAAAGCATGCTCATGACGTACTTGCGAATGGCGTTCCACATAGAGAGCATGTTCTTGGCATACGCATAGTTCTTGTACTTCTTATCAGCAAGGCCGGCAGTTGTATTAGGGAATCCTCGCTTTGATAGATCATTGGGGACATAGTTGTTGACATAATCAAAATTCTGATACTCGTATCTGACATACGAGTACAGCGCGTCTGGGCTAACACCGACTAGATCTTTGATAATCTGCGGCACAAGGGTTTCCCTGGCTGCAGCGTTGAGAGAAAGAGTCTTGTACCAATGAGGCTGTAGAATGGTAAAGATTATATGCTCCATAGGAATAGTGCGATGTGTCGCAACAATTAGAGCCTCTTCAATCATGTGAGCTCTTGTAAGATGGACACCGACCTCGTGGCGTAGCCAATCCGAGACTTGAGCACAGGTCTTTGCGTATCTCCACGGGTAGTCGTCCTTCTCTATGGCAGGAGAGTCGGAAGGGTTTTTGCGCTTGTTGAAAATGGTGACAGAGTTCTTCATGCTGGTCTTGTAGTCACAAACAATGGAAATAGGATGTAACTTTCCATCGTCGTGCAGTTGAAATAGGGTGACTGCTGCGCATGCCCAGTTGTTGTCTGAATTTGGCTCCTTGTGACTCAGTTCATCATCCGGCTTTGCACCAAACGCCCTTCTAAAATAACGCGTGTCTTGTACGAAGAGGGAAGCCGGATCAATTTGTGGAAGAGCCTCGGCCCAATAATCCCAGCCATCACGCTTTGCCGTGTCGATGAACTCAGCAAGAAGATCCTGGGGGACCTTTTCAATAGTGGTTGGGTTCGTGCCAGTGAACGACTGCTCAGCGAAACGACGATCGCTGAACCAATCGGGCAAGAGGCCAATATTCTTGCCTTGTTCAATGTCTGTTCCCGATTTGCGGTGTTCAGCATTGTATTTGACAAAGGCGTCGATCGTGAACCCAGCGTCCGGTGCACCGGAAATGCTTCCATTCTTCAGAGAGAGAAGCCATCGGGCTGTCTTGCCGGCAATGGTGTCAGGGATGATCTGCTTGATCATCAATCCAGTTTCCACTAGACCTAGTGCATTGAAGATTTGAAGTGTGCTGACTTGGTCTGCAGTCGGAATAGTTTGCAGATGAGGAGGGTATGGGTCAGGCTTGCCGTCGGCATTCTTTGGGTAACTTGCCCACCGATAAAGGTTCCGTTTCTGTGTGAGGTCGACGTATCGAGGCAAGGTAGGTTCAACTTGAAGAACATCAAAGTATGACTCATAACTAGAGAAGTTTCAGTATTTATCAAGCTAGCTCTCCAATATGACCAAGTCTTACCTTCGTTCAATTCGACTATATGCGTGAGTCAAGGCAGCTTGGGTTCCAGAATAGGTACCCGTCGTAATGTTGCCATTACCCAGATCAGGCTTTGCCGACAAATTCGGTTTTGGCTTTGCGTAGATCTTAAGCTTCACAAGTTCGCTATTAAAAACACCAGGGTCGATATCGGCAAACGGCAAATCCCTAATGCCAATACTAGCTTCTTTCTTCCTATCCTCAAGCGACGGTTGCTTGAGAATAGCGCCTGGTTTGGGTGTCTGAGGAGCAGTGGACGGGAGCATAGGGAGGACAGTGCCAGTGGTAGCCATTGCGAAGGGATTGTGATCAAGGATATAGTTATTAAGAATGATGGGCTTGGATCTGGAGACAAGAGGATGTCCGAGATGTGAAGATCTTTGCTCTGTTTTATAAGTGAGGGCTCTGAGTGATTCTCATAAACTTCTTCGTCTCCGTACCACAAGCCGTCCCATCACATGGCCCGTTTTACTGTTTCTAAGAAATGGTTCGATAATTGAGAGCTGAGAAAGGGAAACTACCAATTACAATTGATGCATTCCAATCTGACTAAGACAAACGATGCGAGCTTAGCTTAGCTGGAATCTGTCTTCTATTCCAGTAGTCGAGCTAAGCTCAGCTTGCTGACAGGTTTTACTATTAAGTATCTCTTACCCGACTGCAAACACGTCTTCGGCAAGTGATGGCTTGAAGCTGAAAGCTGAACGACCAGGGCGGACCCACTCCATGAATCTAGACTGTAAGCCGAGAATGCCAAACGTGAGGTGCAGGGTGAGTGAAGGTGAGAATTAGTATCAGCCACCAAAACATAAGCGGGCTCTAGTCAAATCCCCGCAAACTCATATGCGTTGCGCGAAAACCAAGAGCATGTAAAAAGATGAGAGGTTAGAGTTAAAATTTACTTGTTAGCCTGTAGGATATTTAATTCGATTATGGCGTTTGTCTGCTAGGCGTGTAACTTACGGGTCTATTTCTCGCCTCAGAACTAAGCTTAGTGATTACCAATGTAGCACGTAGTAATACGAATGCATCAAATGCGGCGTCGGGCGTGCGCTTACGTGTTCTAAAATTCCTTACTTTACCTCTCACTATCTATATCAGGCTTGTCCGTCCAGACTCGAACCAACCCCAAGCCTGCATGCCAGTTGTTTAGAACAGCCAGGATCTCGGGGTTAGCGATGTGGCCTCATGCTCTCTATTTTCTCGTTGGGTCTGAACGGTGATTGTCCTATACTTTTCTCCCCCGGTTTCCGTCTCGCTGAATTTCCCGTTTCCATCCATTACGGTATGAGAACGTCCGCCTATAAGGTACCCCCAGTCGCCCAAGCCAGTTTACCCTACAACCAGAGACCGGCTTTCTTATTAGTGATTAAGAGATAAATATACTATACACCTAACCCCTATATATATATATTATAACTTAACTACTAAGTAGAGAATATATAATAGCTAGTATTCACTAGTACTGTAAATATTAATTCTTTTTTTAATTATAAATAATAAGACGTAAAAGGCTGGTTACCAGTTGTTTATATACACTGTACTAACCTAACTAAAGAGTTAAACTTTCTGCTACGTTTGACCGCCCCTTGTAAGTAATATAATATTAATAGTAATAACTGGCAACCTTCTTATCGTCGCTATCTTATTCTGTTTCCACAATATGCCTCGCTCAAGAAACGGCTGCACAACGTGCAAAAAACGCCATCGCAAATGTGACGAGACTAAACCGTCCTGTCAGGAGTGCAAAAAGAAGAAACTAAAATGTGAAGGCTACGATCTCAAATTACAATGGGACGTAGGTATTGCTTCTAGGGGAAAGCTCACAGGGGCGTTGTTGCCTGTTTTGGGGTCTGGAACAAAGATGACAGAGCAGGAGAGATTGGCAGTAGACGATGCATCTAGGCTGTCTGATCAGTCTCAGGTTGCGCCGCTTGGGGTGGGGAATGACCTCTCTAATGGGGACCTACCGTCAGATATTCTGGCTTCGCCTTTCGGGATGGAGTATAGCGTCAGTAATGAAATCCAAGAGCCTGAGTGGCTCCAGCGAAGAAGTCATCAAGAAAAAGCACTTTTTGAACAATGTAAGTATCTACCAAGACAACGACATAGTTGGCTGCTAATAACACAGTTATAAAACACACCGTTCATCTCTTCTACTCCACCTCGACAGAAGACTCATTTGCTTTTGAACTTGAGGCTCATGCACTACGCAGTGAGGCACTGTACCTCAGTTTAATAGCAACGCATCTCTACAACTCTGATCCTCGCAATCTGCCACCACTATTTCACGACCTATGTAACCAGAGTCTACGTCTATTTCGGGAACAACTCAGTGGTTTCGACGGCGAATTAGATTCCGGACTGGTAAATGCAGGTGTTTTTCTTTGTACACTTCACGTAAGTCACTGCTCAACTAGATTCGCTAAATTACACTAACTATTGAGAGTTGTTCCAAGGAATTCCGTGGACTAACCATCTCAATCACATGATGACGGTATATGGCCTTTTCCCCGGCGCCGAAAACGCGCATCGTTTAGCTGATATGGACCATCGATTCTCACTCGAAGCTATGGCGGTAATGGATATACCTACGTTCGTACGGGGTCGCGACTCGCCTACCTTGGGAATTTGGGGCTATCTCCGCTCGGCGCAAGTTTCTACGCCAGAAGGACTAGTCGATGGCGTCGAGACAGTTTCTGGTATTCCGAGGAGTTTACTCGATGTTATTGCTCGGATCGGAGAAGCAGATGTGGAGGCCGAATTTGCCGCTTGGCCGGGTAATGAAGGGTCAGTGCCACATTGTCATCTCTGGGAAACCTTTCGTCTAGCAGGTATTCTTCTGAGTCGGAGACAGAAACATATCACAGGCCCCCAGTCACCGACAAATGAGATACTCATGTATCGCTTAATAGCGTCATTGGACGCCCTTTACGAAACACGTCATCGGCAAGAATACAGCACTATTCTGGCAACCAACAGTATTTTATATCCCTACACAGCTGCTCGGCTAGAAGTATCCATTCTTCAGAAAAAACCGGCATGGGTAGATTCACTACGCAAGTATGGTTATCTCTGCGACGCATACCGCCATACACCCAATGCTGTTATCTTGGAAGAAATTTTGGACAGTGCGTTGACAAGGGGCGATAATGATATAAATCTCGACCAAGAAGCCCGAACAAGAGGTGTGGAGCTATCCCTGTTTTGATACTGATCCTTTTTGCACTAGGCCTCATTAGGATGGTCGACACGCAGCCAATGGGAACCGCCAAAGCTTATCATCGTGATGGGATAGACCTCCTCCTTTGAGTTTTAGTTTGGAGAATTGGAGTGTTTTACCCCGCGAAAAACTGTCACTAGGGTCGCTTTTCTCCTCCCCAGGATTGGTGTGATAAGGACGATCGATTTGCTTCGGGGCAACCGGTTTCGGTTGTTAAAAGCTATAAATCTCGTGGATTCTCAATGTTGGACTTGGACTTGGACTTGGACTCGGACTCGGACACGGGTTCAACAAGGCTTCTTGGCAGCTTAATAGAAGCCTATTTATTTCTCTCTCTCATACAAGTCAACTTCAAGAAAGATGGACAGCGAGTTGAGCTTCCCGCCGGGAACTTCCCGCATCATCAGTGAGTACCCGTGTCCCTAGTCGCACGTAACACGACACAGGATTAATGGATCAAGGCCATTCCGAGACAGAACTCGTTCTCGTTCCAACTCCGTCCCAAGATCCCAACGATCCTCTTGTGAGTACCAAACCCATCCCATCCAAGTCACCATAACTGACCTGACAATCCTAGAACTGGAGCAAACCGAGAAAAGCATGGAACTTCACCCTCGTCCTCGCTGCCACAATACTCTTTTTCTCAGCGTCCGTCTTCCTACCCCAACACATCTAAACAATAACTCACACATCCCAGAATCGTGATGCAGATGGTTCTATGGCAGCAAATGGTAGTCGACATGGACGTGACATACGACGAGCTCAACTACGGCGTCGCATGGAACGCAGCCGGTCTCGCCCTCGGAAGTTTCCTCTTTATTCCCCCAGCCCGAAAATACGGTACCAGACCATGCTATATCCTTTCTACGGCTCTGATGGCTGCTGTGTCCTGGTGGAGTGGATATATGACTACAGTTGAGGAAATGTATGTTACCAACTTCCTCGCTGGTCTGGCGGGAAGTATCAATGAGACCATCTCCGAGATTACTGTAAGTGCAAGTTGCTTTTGTCCAAGACATAGCTGACACGGTAGATTGCGGATCTCTTCTTCGTACATCAGCGAGGTACTGCCAATGGCCTTTATGTCATCGCTGTTGTCCTCGGCCAATTTGTCTGTCCTTCAGCAGTAGGCGTTCAAGCCGCAGCGCAGAACTGGCGATGGACATACTATACCACTGCAATTGTCTGTACGGTCCTGACCCTCCTATTCCTCTTCTTCTTCGAAGAAACAAAGTTCATCCCAGTTACCATTGGGGAATCCAGACCTCAGGGCTCTAGCCAAGACGCCCCTGATTCATCAAAATGC
Source organism: Fusarium brachygibbosum (assembly GCA_018886245.1). NCBI lineage: Eukaryota > Fungi > Ascomycota > Sordariomycetes > Hypocreales > Nectriaceae > Fusarium > Fusarium brachygibbosum. The sequence continues at coordinate 162,092 of MU249536.1, forward strand.
CCAAAGAACGAGACTTCCCAAGGAAAACCTGTCTCCGAGGTTGCTGTACCTCAAGCAGTCAGACTTTCCTACAAACAACGCATTCGTCTCATTACACGCACCGATGAACCCCTCTGGCGCAATTACCTTATCCCACTTAAGATGTTTCTCTTTCCTCATGTCCTTTTCTCTGCGATACAAATCTCCAGTGGCGTCGCCTTTCTCATCCTGCTTACATCTACTATATCGATGGTCTTCTCCGCTCCGCCATACAACTTCAATACCATCGGCGTGGGCTTGATGTCCATGGGCCCCTTTGTGGGAAATGTTCTTGGTAGCCTTTGGGCTGGACCTTTAGCTGATTGGGTGGTGATTAAGATGGCAAAGCGCAACAGAGGTATTTTCGAGCCTGAGATGAGATTATACATGATGTTTCTGCCGGCATTACTAATGGGTGTTGGACTCATTGTTTTTGGAACTACTGCTGAGAAGGTAAGTTGCTTAGACTGTTGTCTCAGAAGTATGCTAATACTTCCTAGGGCTGGCATTGGGTTTATCCAAGTATTGGCGGTGCCTTTTTCGGCTTTGGCCTGGCGGGTATGTTGGACATCTGCTCCACCATTGTTATCGATATCTACCAAAGCGTAAGTCAACCATTGGTCCCACTGATACTTATTCAGGCTATTGACACCCTTTCAGCTCACTGCAGAGGCTTTCATCTCGATCACGTTTATCCGCAACATTCCATCCATTGGTGTTCCATTTGGCGTTGTCGGTTGGATAGCGAGTATTGGTGTTGCTAAGCTATTCATCATCAGCGGCAGCGTATCAATCATTGTTTGTCTCTTGTTAATTCCGTTTATTATCTACGGACGAAAGATGAGGCAGAGTACCTGGCAGACTTTTGAGACGGTGGTAGAGCTAAAGGGAGAGACTCGGCACTGAGCTGGTATAACTATTAGTGTAGCTAGCTGGGTAGTTAAAAAATATTCATTCTGTTTCCTTCAATACTACTTCAGGTCAGTTAAGTTTAAATAACCTTCAAGGACAAGTAGCCCACTTTCCTTGGCGGATTTAGTGATTGGCGATTGGCTGGCTTCAATGATGTTACTTGAGGAGCGAGGGAAGGTCCATCCGACTATCAATCTAACTGGCTAGCGTGAGGGGAAAGTTTGACTTCGTTCTGCTCCGAGATATTCATCCCTGAACAAGCCTAAACCCCATAATATCCCTTACCCAAGTACGGTAGCTGTACAGCCTGAACAATCCGGATATTACCGGACTTTAGATCAGCTACGTGGGATAGCTCAATAATTTCTCTAAGAGCCTGTAAGGGTAACCCGACTTTAGGCATTGGCCGACATACGGAATTCCGAACATTGCTTCAATTTCAACTTGGTGTAATCTGGAGTTCCGAAACCCCACTCCGAAGCGTCCTCAATAAATAAGAAATTACTTGGGGGTTAAAAACTCCAATCACGATATAGATTTCACTAGATAGTATTTAAAAACTACCAAAATATTATTGACTCACACAAACAATACTGCTCAATCACTCAATCATTGGCTCTCAAGTACAAGATAGCTGCAAGACAATCACTCCAGGGGCGTTATTACATCAAAGGTTATTAGCGGGGAATCTCGTCCTGGCGCCTGGGGTATATGATGGATTCTTCGCTCGCATTGCGCTCGAAATTGGTTTCGATGCCCTGTACATGATTAGTCCGGTATCACTCGTCTATCTCTAAAAGCGCAATTCACTGACAAGGCCAGACTGGGGCAGGAGTCACCGCTTCTGTTCACGAATGTGCTGATCTAGGCATAGCAACACTAAATGACATGCGACGAAGTGCAGAAATGATAGCCAATCTATCGCCTTCCACGCCTGTTATCGCTGATGCGGACACGGGATATGGCGGTCCAATCATGGTGGCACGTACAGTCGAGCAATACTCGCGTTCTGGTGTTGCCGCGCTACACATCGAGGACCAGGTTCAGACCAAACGCTGTGGTCATCTCGCCGGAGAGGTCCTGGTAGACCTATCCGAGTATCTGGTCCGTGTACGGGCTGCTGTGCAAGCACGCAAAAGGATCGGAAGCGACGTACTTATCATCGCTCGAACAGACTCGATCCAGAAGCATGGATACGAAGAAGCACTGGCCCGCCTCCATTCAGCGCGCGATGCCGGAGCTGACGCCGGGTTCCCTGGGGGTCTTCGGTCAGTTGAAGAGGCGCGGCACATCATCGCAGATCTTACCCCGTGGCCTGTGTTGTTAAACATGGGGGAGAATAGTGTTACGCCCAAATTGTCGGCGAAAGAGGCAAAAGGGTTGGGTTTCAGGATGATGATTGTGCCGCTTGCTACACTGGCTCCAGCTTATACAGCAATCAAGTCTGGGTTACAAAAGCTGAAAGACACGGGTTTCGCGGATACAGATCTTACGACACAAGACCTATTTCGAGTATGCGGACTTAACGAGGCGATCAAGAATGATGAGGAGGCTGGGGCTTCTAACTTCCATGGTGGCGTGGACTAATGCATCTTACATGCGAAGTTGTTACCATGTTGTACGTGGGGGTTTGTAGTATGTAGTTTCTTTACTCAATATACTCTATATTAAGAGAAAAGTTCCAATCAATGTGAACCTGAGGAAACACGAGTGGTCCAAAACCTTCACCTACGGACGTAATTGTCGAGTTCCAATACCTATCCGCATTGTCTGTGTCTATAGCATCAGTCTGAGCAGGTTCCGGCGCAATCTTGTTCATATTGTATGAACTGCCTTGCCCATTGTATTCGACTCGCCACCACCAAAGTGAGTCAAAGACAATGCTCATGAACTATGCCAGTTAGTTGGACGAAAGAGCCTGAGGATATCTTCTTCTACACTTACCGAGCGACTGCGGATTCTCAAATCCAACCCATCAGGGGTAGTATTATTTATTGCGTTGCTATTTGACCACAACTGCGAGAGTATTGTCGCATACCTCTCGTCAAGATCGCCATGTTGCATGGACCGCCTTTTGACAAGTGAGATAGCTTTAAATAGTGACTGCTCAGCATCTCGCAAGTAGATATATTCCCTCAGCTGGCTTCGAACAATTCTTAGTATGCAAAAAGCTGCTAGCAAGGCCATGCGGGTATAGTAGTTTGATGCATCCAACGCAAAGTCCTGCCTGGCATCTAGGCGGGACACGACATCCAAAACTTGGGTGGCTATCTATAGATTCAATATTAGTCCTGGCTTTTTCGAATTGTGACTCCGTATAAAAAAGTAGTACGCAGATATTGCGAGACGGGTGCAGCACCGGGTGAGATAGCCTGGTTAGTCAGTGAATGATATGTTGCTCTTGAGGTGATCTCATACATACTTAAGTCATCACTAGGAGGCAATGGGAGGACTTCTACTTGTTCACAAGAGATTTTGATCCACGGAAGCAAAGACTCGTTACCCTGGTCGTCCTCTTTTATGATGTGGTCAAATGCTCTGGTGGCATCAATCAAGATATCATGGCACATGATACGATATTGGAACGAGGTATCCACGATTCCTTCCAGCATAGCCCTCCTCTGGCAGGGCTTGGACTCCGTAATAGCAGAACATGGGAGGCCATCGCAGAGGCTCGTGCTGTTCACGTTGAGCAATTGCCGTCACTGTACACAAGGATTGAACTCACGCTTGAAACACTAAGCAGCAGTTGAGCCAGAGATGAGCCCTTGCATCTATCATCTCTTTAGACAACGAAGTGTGCGTCCGTGCAAAGTCTTGTTCGTGACCGATGACGAAAAGCCCACTCTGTACAGTAAGAGAATGGGCTATGCCTGCGTACACATGAGAAGGGTCTTTCCACATCGTGTCCACAGGTAATGGCCAGAGACAAAGAATCAAGCAGCCCTTTATGATTGGGCCAGGATTTGTGATGTGTAGCAGCAGCTGAAACGTTCCACCTCTCAGCTTTTATGTGGCTAGCAGGTAGAGCTTGTTGCCATGCTCCAAGTGCCTGGCGCCCGTGGTAATTATTGACCAGAAGAGGAAGTTACATTCTTCAAAGGATGACTCTGGGTCTATATTATCATCATTCATGATCCGAGGCAGGAATCTGCTATAGTGACAAAAGAATTTAGCAATCTAAATCGGTGATGCTCCAACTATGTGATGGTAAAACCTTACCAGGCGAAGCAATCATTTATTTGTTTTATATCAATGTCCTCTCTGTCAAAGGTTTGGGAAAGTGATGAAGGTTGATCCCACTGTATAGTATAAAACGAGTTATCTTCAAGTGACGGTTCTGTAATGGTACAGATTGGGGCAGCACTGCTGGGAGTTCCTGCAGCTGTCTGAACAGAACGGCCTGGCGAAGCTTGTACAGCAACCTGTGGAGTAGATCGTTCTCGGCTCTTAGACTTTCTCACGTCAGTTTCAACTACATTACTGCATTCTATGTGCATGCGTTTGCAGCGTGAACATGACTGTCCGGGGTGCTGATATAAGTCGCATCTCAACTGCCAACCATGGATTAATAAGTTTCAATTGATTCTCAGGGTATAGCAGTCTCGGTCCCACCTTCTGTCGCCGACAACGACCACATGCTTTAACCCGACTTGACATAGGCATGGTAGACTCTGGAACTTCTGAAGACGTTCGGAAAGGACGATCGGGTTGTCCGAGTGAGTGGCTGACGAGCTCGGGAATGGAGGACATTATATACGGAAATCCGACTATTGGGTCTTCGGCTTTGCCACACTTGGTGGTGCGGGGTTTAAGCTTTCTTACATCTTATTTTTACTAGATATACTCAGTTACAGGAAGGACTAATTCAACGCTTGGATACTGGACCAGATCAATTTCGAGTTAGACCCATCCCAATTGCACAGACAACCGGTTCCTCAGTATCCGTAAGCCCTTGGATGTGACCCTCACAGTTTGCTGCATCGCACTCCCGTTACAAGCTATTTAATATCATGCATGCATATAGTATTTGTCGTCATTCTGGCCATACTCCATTCGAACAACATAGCGGAAACCCCTCTGATTGTCACCGTCTTCTGATGTCATAACACCATCCGCAGTCATCGCTCTGTCAAGTCGCTTGTTCTTCCATCCGAGTAGAAGCGAGTAGGAAATAGTCAGTAGGATGACCAACGAAGTAAATCCACAGGAGATCCAGGCACCCTTATGATAATATGGACCCTGGTGCTTGGGAAATATGTTAGTGCCAACTAATGGCCCAAACTGACCTAATGTAGCAAAGATTGCCCATCCACCAGCACGCTTGCTTTCAGTGTTGTGTACACTGGAAACCTATGGAAGCAGTATGCTGATACTAACAAATATTTGCACGCTGATAAAGATCCCGGTATATCGAGCAGCGACCCCCGAGGAAACACCAAGAAGGCAGTATCCTACTGTTGATACCGTGGCTGTAGCGGCCACAAATGGTCCACGCAATTTGGCGCGGTCACTAGCAAAAGCGCAAACTAGAATTGTCATAAAGTAGACCACGTACGGAGGGGCTGAGAGGCCATTGCTTGTTTGGTGGTTGAATGTGCCCATTTCGGAGATGATGGTAGGTATGAAAAGTGGTAGTGACCCGAAGCATACGTTGCAGGAAAAGGACATCAGTCCTGGCACATAACCTAGAGGACACAATAGGTAAGCGATTATCTTGAAGGTACAAATAATAACACAACTACTCACTTCGCCAGTCAAGGAACGCTGAACGCCATTCTGCCCAGCTGACCTTTCCGTCGCCTTGCGAGTCGACAGTCTGCCCACGCGCAATACACTGCCAAGCAACTTCTTTTTCTCTCTCGCTTAAAAATCGGGCGCTGAGAAGATTGTCCGGAAGATAGAACCAGACCAAGACCGCAACAATCCATACTCGCAATCCTTCAATGAGGAATGGGCATCGCCACGGCTCAACTGGGCCCCGAATTCCTAGAATTGCGTACCCCAAAACGCCTCCGTATGCGTTTGCAAGGGCAGAGCCAGAGAGAAAGATCCCCTGTCGAAAACCAACTTTGTCCTTGGGATAGAAGAAGGATAGGTACAGAGGCACCCCGGAAAACATGCCTTCGAAGCAACCAAGCAGCACACGCAAGACTACCAGGCTCGGGTAGTTGGCGACAGCAGCTTGACATCCTGAAATGGTAGAGAACCCAATGGCGGCGCAGAATACCCAGATATGCGGAGGGAACCGTTTGAACCCAACAGCCGTCCACTGAGAACAGATATCTACGGCTGTATCAGTAACGCGACTTTCTGTTTAGTCAATTGGCTTACAAGCGATATAGAATGCCGTTCCAACCCAGTAGTAGCGTTTGCCCTCTAGGTTGACAGCATCTGGCAGTCCTGCGAGACGAGCACTGCCCAGGTTGCTGCGGTCCAAGTTGGAGAAGGTGTAAATCAGGAACAGAAGAGGCAAGATATGGAAATCGACCTTGCGCAGTACAGCCTTCTCTTCGGATGGGGTAGGAATAATCATTCTCTCGCCCGTGACAGGACTTCTGTCCTGTGTTACATTCTGAAAGGTACTCTGCTGAGCCTTTTCTTCAGAAATGATAAAATGTTGAGGTCTTGATGTTGACAAATAGGCAGTACCAAACGAATTAGACAGAAGTAGCTAAATAGCCTACATTAGATGATCTTGTCTACGCGACCGTTTACTTAATTAAATACCTGTGCGGTCTGAAAGTATGTTGACTTGGCTAACCTTCAATGACCTGCACGATATGGCCGGGGTAAGCTAATTCGGAACTCCGACGTCCACTCCCACACGAGTTTCCAATACATGTAGACTCAATATATCGAGGAGGTCAGTCTTTCGTTTCGCCTACAGTGGTTCTGTGATCGACGGCCGCTGCACGTAAATGTTTCCGAAGCTCACTGGAATGGTATGGCCAGGTAGGTGGTCCCTGGCCCCTTTGTGGCTGGAAATAGTTGTCGAATGACGTCGCGAGGTAGCACTTAGCGCTTACCATCCCAAAACCATGACGCAACCGTAATAATGATTCGGAGTTCCGATCAAAGCATTCAGTCTCCCTTGTCTAGTAAGTGAACTTCAGATCAAAAACGACCCCTACGCCATAACCCGACAAGCCGAGATAGGCAGAACGGCTGGGGAACATAGACACACGACCAGTATCGGGTATAAGAAATTGCAGGACCCCAAATCAATGGTGTCTTCTACATCCTTCCTTATCTTTCTGAGATTTTAACATGGTTGAATCAAAGCCTTCCCCAACAATGCAACTGTCACAATGGGTATCAAGCCTCAAATTGGTTGACATACTGGAGCCGGTTCGTACTCGAGCAAAGTACCTGATCCTTGATGGACTAGCATGTGCGTTTGTCGGATCACATCTACCTTGGTCCGAGACGGCAGCACAAGCGATCCTCAACCTAGAGCCAACACAGGGAGACGCGTCGCTTATCGGCTGGGGAGGGCGTAAGGTTACCGCTCTCAGCGCCGCCCTTCTAAACGGAACCTTCATCCAGGGCTTCGAGTTGGATGACTGGCACAGTGAGGCTCCCCTTCATTCCAACAGCATTATTTTACCAGCTCTGTTTGCTGCAACGCAACAATCTCACTCCACAACCTCTGGGAAAGACTTTTTGCTCGCGACTATCACGGGCTACGAAACAGGGCCTCGTGTAGGACGTTCTCTCTGGGGCACCCATGTTCTCTCATCAGGCTGGCATTCTGGAGCAGTCTTTGGACCTGCTGCGGCTGCCGCCAGTGTGGGCAAGCTCTACGGGCTCGATGCAGACAAGATCGAGGATACCTTTGGGATAGCATGTACACAAGCCTGTGGGCTTATGTCTGCATAGTTTGAAAATGATGTTTAGCGCATGCATCACGGGATTGCCGCGCGGAACGGTCTTATGGCTGCTGTTTTAGCACAAGGTGGCTACGTTGGTATCAAGCAAGTATTTGAGCGCGAACATGGAGGCGTCCTGAAACAATTCAGTTCTGGAAACGGGAAGCAGCCCCAATATCGACTGGAAGAGTTAACGAGCGAACTCGGAGTCAAGTGGCAGACGGAAGGTATTCGGATCAAACCATATGCAGCCATGGCAGGTACATATCCTAGCATTGACCGTGTCCGTCATCTACAAGAACAAAATCCTGATAGGTTGAGGAGATTCAACGAAATCAAGAGCGTTGAGATTCTTCTTGGCGAAGCTGCTTTCCACCATGGAGGATGGAAGGCTAGACGACCTCTCACGGCAACTGGAACCCAGATGAGCAACTCGTTCACAGTTGCAACACAAATCGTTCATGCAGAAGTGTTGATGCCACAGTTTACCCTCGATATGATTAGCGATGAGCGTGTATGGAGACTTGTAGATCTCACTGAGTGTAAGTTGCATATTACTGATGGCGACTCAATTGGGTGTCAAGAAGTGAGGATTGAGTTTGAAGATGGGACGGTACTACTCAAGGTGTGCCGAATGCGTTCGGCGTGGATCCACCGTTGTCTAATGATGATATAGTGGCCAAATGGAAAGACCTAACCAAGGACATCGTGGACAGCAAAGTAGTCAATGAGGTTGAGAAGATTGTGCTTTCTTTGGAGGAGCAGGATAATCTTGCACCACTTTGTGAACTTATCAGTCTGATGTCTAAGGATCCCCTAGCTAGATAGAGATATAAATTTCTTTATTCTAATTTACTATCAGAAGCTCTGCTGAGAGTATTATGGATAGTAAAAGATAAGTGGATGGTATGTTTGGAGAAGTGTATTCAGACAGAACAATTGGTGGCTATTACCCAGTCATCAATAAGTTAAATTGAGTGCGACCATTTATTGACCACTTTATGCCGGTGCCAAACGGCCATTTTGGTTGTCAAGATTAGCTCCAATAACTTAACCCCTAACATACTAAATGAATTGCTATTCAATAGGATATACCGGTATAGATAAAGAAGGGTATTCCTCAGTCTCTTTTAAATATCTTTGACTGAGACGAGTCAGCTTGCAATACAGCAAACACAAGTAAGATGGTCGTGGCATACATAGATAATGTTGGCCACCCGCAGTGCCTAGTTGCCTCGTTTAAGATCTGGACGAGAGAGTTTTGTTCACAGCGGCGGTCGAATAGGAACCCAAATAGGGCGATAGCCATGCTAGCGGTTCTAGACATTGTTTGCAACTTGATCGTTCCTTTGCTTCTCTTCCGCCTCTCGCCTCCATGCAATTCCGTATCTAAGCTGCACAGCCAGGCTCAGGAATGCAACAACCTGGACGATAACGCAAATAGTAAAGGCTAGCCCAACTCCGATTCCATTAATCATTGGCATGATGAAACTGGTACCACCTGCAGCAAATAGACACCTTGCAAGGTTTAGAGCCGCACTCGCAGCGGCACTGCGGTCGTGGAAGACGTCGACGAGGTACGTCATAACAACGGACTGACTAGAAACAGCAGTCCAGCCCGTGATGAAGGTGGATATGATAGGGATAGCAATGTGGACTCGGTCTGGATACTGGATGGTCCAACCAAAGAGGATGATTGAAAGACATTGCAGGAGGGAAAAGACAGGGACGAGGCGAAGACGGGCTTTCTCGAGGGGAAATTGAGCTTCAGAGCCTTCAGGATCTGTACGTGAGCAGGACTCGTGGTGCGTTTTGACGCGTCTGTAATCAATATCGAGGATTTTCCCGGTGATCAGGGTGCCGATGATGGAGCCGACCCCGTTCGCAATAAATGTCAAGCCAACTCGAGTTTCTCCAAGATCGTATTTCGTCTCGAACAGAGTAGACATAGCCGTGATGCTCATCTGCCATACAGCATAGTAGATGGCGAGGAAGAAGACTATAGGGGCAGCTTGTTTGCTACAGAGAATGCGTAAGGGGCCTAGAATGTCGACATGTTTTCTCGGTGCAGGCTCGGGCATTGCTGTCTTATCACACTCGATCGTAGTTGTCTTTTGATAGATATTCAACGGATATCGAGTCAAAAGGTTTTCTGGTGTCTGTCCCCCATTTGAAACGACTCGCCTGAGTGTCTCAGGCAGTAACAAAACCAAGAGAAGCAAGAAGACGCCGCTATATATGGTTAAGAACCAAAATATGGCCCTCCAGCCTAGAGATCCAGCGAGCAACCCGCCGATGACAGGACCAACGGCCACTGGCATCAGTAGCCCGGCTTGGAAAATGCCCATGTAGCCTCCTCGCTCATCACGAGTAGTTATGTCTCCAATGACGCCAGAGCCAATGGCTATTGTGCTAGCACTCCCTGTACTCTGTAGACACCGTAGGATGAGTAAGGTTGCATAATTCTTTGCTTCTGCTAGACCAATACACGAGCCAAGGAACACAACAAAGGTGCAACAGTAAGCGATCCGGCGTCCTTTCACATCAGAAATAGGACCCCAGAAGCTCGGCGCGATGCCTTGGAATATCAGGTACGAGGTGACGGTGAGGTTGATCAGCTCGATCGAGGTGTCGAGGCCGTGGGCGATGGTCGGGAGGGCGGGAAAGTAGATGTTTGACGCGAATCCAGAGACTATTTCATTAGAACTATAGAGGAGAAGAAAGGCCTAACTCACATGTTGCGGCGACCGAGACTATCAAGACGATCAGGGCCTTTTGGCGTTTGTCAAAGATGCTGTAAGGGGACGCTGGAGCGGCCACATTGGGGGAAATTGGTGCTTCTGATCTCTCTTCGGACATTGTGTAATTTGATAGTTTGGTGATGTGGCAATAGATTCAATGTTGATGGTTACGTGGTTCAATGATGGTTTTATGAACCGGGCCCATCCCTGGTCGCGGAGTTCGGAGCTGAGATTGAAACACCGGAACTGAGCTCATCTCCGGACTTAGCTCATCTCCGGACTTAGCTTAGATCACCCATACCGAAAAATGCTATTTCAGCGCGATTGATATTCTCACTTGAATTAATCTGCTCTCATCATTACTGCATACAGATTCCGAAGATGATCGAAAAGAATAAGCAAGACCCGCTGAGCTTTGGCTGCAGCTATGCAGTCCTAAACCTCGATTTCATGACGATTCTCATAGAGGCTGTCAAAGACACACCCGAAGGACAAGCCTTCATTTCGAATTCTGTTAGATGGAATGAAGCCATTCATACAAAGGATGATAGACCTATTACAATATTCACCAGTCTCTACTTCTCAAACGACTCTCAGCCTGAGCTAGCCGGTTGCCAGGCTCCATTCACTAAGCTGGTTCGAGGCTTTGATCCATTCGTTAAAGGATCACCTACTGTCAAGATAGACTCTCGGTTTATAATTGACGAGGAGGACGTTCTACTCCAAAAGACACGGTGGTATGCTGGCATGGGTAATGCTCTCGAGCAGATTCTGAAAGCCCAGAATATCGACACTGTCATTATTGCATGTAATAGTACCCCCTTATTGAACCCTTCTAACCAATTACAGTCAGGATTGAGCCTTTCAGGTGTAGTCATGAGTACTATTTATCGACTGTCCGACTTAGACTTTACCATCTATATTATCTCCGACAACGTGATGGAACTTCCGGTGCAACACCACAAAGAGTATTCAAGGGTCTTACTGGGTTCTCTTCTTGCGAAGATGAATGTAAGAGTTATCTCTATTGAGGAAGCGTTGCAGGCATTAGAGCGGTCATAGAGTGTGTATATTATATATACCCTCATTCTCATCCCCCGTATATACAGCTCGCCTCTAGGTATTATTTAAAGGCGATTTAACTTAAATTGCCTAATAAATAAGCTTTGTTACTTGCGTTTTAGACCTAAATTGCTTAAAGTGAAGCTGAATAGCTAGCTAGCTTAAAATAACCTTAACCCTAAGTATAAGATTACCTAATGCTGACTTGAGGTTGAAGTAATAGCAGAGACACCTGGAATAGAACGACCAGCGTCGAAGGACGAGGACGAAAAGTCAGCCAAAGAACAACGCCACGAATGCGAGAAAATAGAAGCAGTTTCGCAACATGAATCAGGAGATTTAAAAATTAAAAATTAGTCCGAGAGAGATGAACGATCAGTGACGTCTTTCCAAGGAACTACAAGAAAAGCACAAAGAGAGTCAAGAGCGAATGAAGGAACAAGATAAAAGGATCGAGACTTTAGAGGAACAGCAAAAACTCTGAGAACAACAAATACTCGACTTAACTGTGAAAACGAGTAGGGATATAAGGAATATTTGCATCGAAATATGTGCAAACGACAGCGAGAGACAGACAGTCTTGGACATGCGAGCGCGAACTACGGATCCTATCATAGGTTGCTTCCAAGGATGTACAATTATCTTTATCCGGTAAATACCTTTTCTTCAGTGGTTTATTAAAATATCGCTGGAAAGCGAATATATGCAAAACGGTATCGCGAGGCCTGGTGATGGTTTTAGGCGGTCGACATCGAGTTTGGTGAAAGCCCTAAAGGGACCAATGTAACTGCTACTGTGTGCCATTGGTTCCCAGGGATCTTGATTCTGCCATTACTATATTGGCCATGACAAGATGTACTGGACAAGTAAGTAAAACTTGCTACAGAATGAACATTGTAACTAATATGCGTAAAGGCTGGTCCGACTCGTGAGCAACCGAATACCCTGATCTGGTCCAGTGGCTAGAAAAGCGCCAACATCTCGGATGTCCTCGGCATATGAGCCTCGGAGCCGATGGTTTCTATTTCTTCTCTATGATGGATGGGAAAATGCTATGGCGATTATTATAATCTTTCCGGTCCTACATTACTCACCATACTGGTGACAATGACATTTCAACTATCTCTAGGCTCTAGTTGGGCTATGAAAACAATCACATGGCCCAGACGGATGGCAGTAATTATTTCTACCAAATTGAAAACTACAGCAGTCTCTCAAGCACTTTATATGACATAGGTGCAAAGGATGCATTGATTAAGGTTTGTACTACCCTGAGAATAATTATACTATCTGTTGATGCAAGTGAAAGGAACTGGCACTAAACATCTAAGATCCTGGAGCCTATAACGTAATTAAAAAAGGAGGCGGTACCTTCTGGAATGCTGGGAAAGGCGAAAGTAAGTTCGATGAAGCTGAATGGCAAGGATTCAAAGACAGGCATAAAGCTGTCTGGTAGTTAGATAATAACAGTGGGGTGGAATTCATGGTTCGGAGTGGCAAATTGTATTCAACCTTATTAAAGAGGGCCTCCAATACTTCTAAGCCAAGAATCGCAAGTGAAAACCTGGAGTAGTACATGCTACGAGATGTTACAAGAGTCTGGATTAATAATTTTGTCCTCTACGCTTAAAGCCATCGTTGCGCTGAGAGAAGCTATATTTCGCAGACTGTGTGAAATAGATGATATATTTCTAATCAAAGAAGTTTGTGGCATAACATGAGTTAATTACTTTCTCCAACTGCCGACTTAATTTGTGATAAACCCATTCAGCGTTGGAGCCAAGATACAGACCACCTGGGATGCAAGTGTCCTACCAGTCGAATCACCCACATGCCATAGTCACATTCATAGCAGGATATGAAACGTCAACCGGTGATGCCGTCCTACATCGTACAATGCCAATGCTGCCTAGTCTCCAAGGGGCTATCTCTGTAGGAGCTGAAGTCCAAAGAAATCTCCCTTGTAACATCGCTAACCCGACTGGGAAGGTCTGTCTTTCAAAACAACCCCTGCACTGTAACCACTCACCTGATAAGTTATTCCCACCACTTTACCACCGTTAGACGCCTTACCACATTCCGCTTAGACACAAAGATACCGGATCGGCTTTTGCCGTATTGACACCTTTAAGGGTCTGAAATGGCTTGGCTACGTAACAGTTGGACCCCTATAGAACGGCTTTGCTATAGTATGATGCATTATGCTATACCTGAAGTTATGGATTGATGGTAGCCAAGTCACCGTTGTGACAAACTCTATTTCGAATCCACTGATATCTTGTTGTTGGTATATCTTGTAGATGTCGCCAACTAGATGTTGTTCTCATCACTCCAACTTAGGCATCGCCTTGTCATTCATTTACTACATCTCTTATTTCCATCATGAGGACTTCGTTCTCGTCCATTCTTTTCAGCCTTCAGCTGCTCTGTCTCGGTGTTCTTGCTTCACCCGAAGTACACACCTCGATCGACGAGTCATGTGGCTGCACAGTCAAGTACATCGTTATTGAGATGCCGCCTCAAATAGTCTCTCCTACTACTGCCACTGTTCTTTCTACCAGTATAGTCTCTGTCGCCCAAGATACTGCCTCGATCAAGCCGATGCCCTCTTCTGTTCGATCCAAGTCATCCCAAACTACAATACATGCATCCGATACGGATCATCATAACACTACTGCTACTTTTATTCCCAAGACTCCTAACAAGGTTGACTGCAGCAACCCCGAAAATGCAGTTCCCAAGAAGACGATTGCCATGTCCTACGGCGACCTTGAAGATGGAGAGACTGTGGAGCAGAATGATAACACACACAAACAGACTGACAAGCCCTCCAACGGAACCTTCTCTACATTCAATGCTAACAAGAATACAACCGTCACAAAGGGACTCAAAGGTTCTATTGACATGGACCTTGTGATGAACCATCCAGCTGTTGTTCTGGATTACATAGATGCCATCACTTCTGTAGAGTGCACATCTGACTCCATCGAGGTTAAGTTCGGCAAGTCCACTGCCTTCAACAATGCAGTCAAGACATGGCTAGATACCTTTATCCTCATCACCAGCAACGTAGGCAACTGCAAGGCTACCAATGGCCAAGCGTTCTACCTTGTCGATCATGTTACGGCGGATAAAGACCAGAAGTCCATCACTTGCCATGCTTCGGAGCAAAAGCTGGACGATATCGCTGGTATGTCACTCATTGATGTGTATGATTGAAACTAATACCTCTAGAAACATGCGAAATGTCATTCAACTCGATTCCCGCCACCAAACTGAGAAAGCGTCTTTCTTTGAACCCAAGTCTGTCACTTGACTTTGGCACAGGGCTCGAGAGAGACACAGTTCTTTTTAGTGAAGAACCGTTTGTCAGTATCAAGGCTGAGCAAGCAGATTTTTCTTCCACTGTTTCTTTCTCCGGACGGGCCAAGTACAACTTCTGGAAGTTCAAGGTCAATACCTAGTACCACTCATTAACGGAAGCATTACTGACATGACTAGATGGATCATCTTTACTTTGATCTCGACACTCGTTTCTCCGCTGACGTCGCATTGTCCGCCGATGTGGCAGCAGCCTGGTCTCGATCCATTCTTTACGACCCTGACACTCTCACCTTCACTGTCGTCGAAATCCCTGGTATTTTGTCCCTCGGGCCAGGAATCTCCTTTGCTGTCGGAGTCGACATCGATACTTCAGCTGCTGTTGCTGTCCGCGCCGGTGCAGGCATATCCATCCCAGCAGGAAACGTCCATCTCGATGCCCTCGACGGAAGCAAGAATAGTGCTACAGGCTGGGAGCCACAGTATACTTCCTACGCCAACATCAGCGAGAGTGTAGAGGTTGGTTTGAACGCCAGTGCGTCGCTGACTGTTCAATTAACCTTCAAGCTACTCGGTGGTCTTGTCGATCTCAGCAGTGGACTTACAGCTACGCCCGAATTCGTGAACAAGTTCAGTCTGGACGCAGTTCAATCAGGTCATGCTATAAATGATGGCGTGGGTGGTTCAATCGATACACCTCCAGGTGAATGTGGCGTGTCTCTCAAGTCGGATTTTGTATTCGATCTCGATGGATTTGCTACGAGATGGGTGAAGGGAAATCTATATCATGTTGAGGTGCCTATTACCGACATTTGTTATGCCATTTGAGATTCTACTCTTTTAAGGGGTGCGGTGATGAATGATAGTGAAGGTAGCATTTATATTACATGTTGTGTTTCTTAACTGTTACCCACAACTCAAAAATATCTCGGCAGTGCTCAATAATGACTAGTGTAACTCGAGAAGCGGACTCGTGTACTGGACGGAATGGCACTCCCCGCAATTAATCTCGGTACATAAATTTCAAGTAATAACATTAGCCGTGTTTTGATGGCGAAGCCGATCGTATAGACTCGTTCAGCTTCGCTTAGCCTCGTTCAGGCTCGGTCACCACTAATCTCCACCACGGCAAGTGCCGACATCTCATCGGTCTTGACCCAGAATATGGGAAACTTAAATCATGATCGATGTCTCAAGGACTGCCAAGATGAGAATCCGAGGCAGAGCGTTGAAGAATTACGTACGTGGCCAATTGACCTGGACATTTATTTAGGTATATATAGCTGGAACAACTTGGGAATAAGATAATGCATCACAATATTCTCATTTACCTATCCTCTATCTTTCCCTCATTCTTTTACTTTAAAAACATTCATTAAATAATTTATATCTGTTATAAATTTCTGAAACTGAAACCCCGTGGCAATGCTTCACTACGTCTGGGCAGCGTTGCTGCTTCAGACAGGCCTCGTGCTCTCCGAGACCAGCAAAAGCACCATCATTTATGGAAAGAACGGCACTATCAATCTCTCCTCCGATGGTTCCAAGTCCGATATTGTGGTTCTTGACTATGGCCATAGCGTTGAAGGACATCCGACCTTTGAAGTCGTGTCGACCTCTGGCGATACATCTGGGTTCGAGCTTACCTTTGCAGAATCCAAGGCTGCCTTGAATGCGTACATGGTAAGTTATCGAAACCGTCTTCGCTACAGTAGCCACCTCGTCTGCTAAATCACATCTTGCAGAGCGATGGCCCTCTTCCCCTTGCAGCTGCTATGGACACCTATAGAGTCAACAAGTACAACATTACCGAACCCGGATTGACCACCAACCGACTTGTCCAAGGCGCTTTTCGCTACGAAAAGTTGAATCTTTCCACCGCCGGAGAGCTTCAACTTAAGTACGTGGGCGTCAAACCAACAGTCCACACAACGCCCCTCACGGAACTGCCTGGATCATTCGAATGCTCTGATGATGACTTTACTCGCATTTGGCATACCGGTGCCAGAACAGCTCAGCTCACAGAGATCCCCAAGCACAGCATTCCAGACTTCTGGCAGGTAACTGATGAAGGCTCCTTGGTGGAGAATGCAGCTCCTCAGGCTCTTAGTGATCCTGCCGTCGCTCAGGCTACTAGTTACCAGATTGAATTTGACGTCAAGCCATTGACTGGCGAGTTTGTCTTCTCAGTTCTGTCCGACACGCTGAACGAGGGCGTTCTGATCACTTGCAATGTCGATACCGGTGTTATCTCCACTAGCACTTCCTCTTATGGCATTATCCCCATCGCTGCGAAGATCAACGTTGGCCAATGGCTTTCAGTCCAAGCCCGAGTGAACATGACCGATATCCAGGTGTCTGTCAATAACCAGACCGCCCTCAAATTTACACAGACCTCCAAGTTCTACGGCTCGTTCGGACTCGGTGCAACTCTCGGCCACTCCGCCTATTACCGCAACCTCCACGCTGCCACACTCGAAGGCGTCGAGATCTATTCTTCCACTCTGAAAGACAAATCTTTTCTCGATGACTTCTTCATGGGCACTAACCCTCTAGATACGATTGTTGACGGTTCACGACGTGACCGAATCGCCTACTCGGGTGATCTCGACATTGCAATCTCATCAACCTTTGCCAGTACTTATGGAAAGTCATTCGTCGAAGGCTCTCTTGATCTCGTTGGATCATACCAGACGACTGCTGGATTTTGGATTCCAAATGCCAAGATTCAGCAAGCACCACTGCCTGCGCCTCTCGAGATCAACATCACAGGTCTCATCGGCTACTCTTTCAATTTCCTTAACGGCCTTGCCACCAACTATGAAATCCTCGGTAACAAGACATTTGCCAAGGAATGGGCGCCTCGGGCTGTCGCTATGTTGGACTGGGCTCATTCCCAGCTTGTCGATGGGTTGTTCACCATCGATGATGCTTCCTTGACCGGAGACTGGAACTATTACGACCCATCACAGACAGGTGCCAGCACCAAGTTCAACGCTTTGTATGCCTACTCTCTGCAGCAAACAAAGAAGTTTCTCAAGGCTGGTGGCATCAGTACAGGCAAGTACCAAAGTCGGCTCAAGAAGCTCCGCAAGGCTGTTCACAAGCAGCTCTGGAATCAGACACTTGGGGCTTACGTTCTCAGTAACGAGATCACTACGGGATTCTCTCAGGACGCGAACGCTCTGGCTATTCTGGCTGGTATTCCTCAGAGTAACGGTATTTCTGCAGAGTCCCTCTTGCAGACCATGGAGGCTGAGCTTCAGCTCCCAGCCGGACCTCTTGCCTTCAGCAACGGAACAGTCGATTCTGGTTTTGCTCAGAAGATCAGCCCTTTCTCGTCGGCATACCATCTCCGAGCAGCCTTCGAGTCCGGTGACGAGCACACTGCTAGACTCCTGCTCAAGACCCTCTGGGCACCCATGGCAAACCCATCGAACGCCAACTATACTAATACATTCTGGGAGACCTTAGACCCCGATGGTACACCTGGGCTTGGTATTATGACATCCCTATGCCATGGATGGGCTGCTGGACCTTCCGCTGAGCTCAGTAAGTGGGTTCTTGGAGTTCAAGCAGTCGAGCCTGGTTTTGCTGAGTGGAAGGTTCAGCCCATGCTTCTTGGCCTTAAGTGGGCCAAGGGCCGTGTCCCGACTGACAAGGGAACTATCGAAATTCAGTGGAAGCTTGTATCTGATCTTCTGCATATGAAGATTCGAGTCGTGGGTGACAGGGGAACTCGCGGAACTGTTTATCTTCCCGAGTCGCTGCCAATTTCCCCCAAAGATAGCATCTTCAAGGTCAACGGAAAGGTTGTAAAGAAGACCAGCTTTTCAGTTCGCAGGGGCGAGCAAGTGGAAATTGTACAGGCCAGGAAGTAATGGGCTTTCTTTTACTCTTTGTTTATGTAGCTATGTGTATAGATAGATTAGATTGAAGTCGCATTGCCTGGATACTGTTCGCTATAGTTAGAGGCAATGCAACACTTAGGTAATACACTAATATATATCTGAAAGCAGTTGAATTAACTCTATAATGTCTATAAATAGACTTCTGTGTATTTCTAAGAATTGCAGTGTAAAACGACTTATCCTTATTGTCATTACCTCCACATTTGCTGTAGGCGAACTTTCATCTCTTAGCTTGATCTATAACCAAGTCCACAAGATCTTCACGCTCGGAAATAGGTTCTCTGTCTATATATCTGATTTGCTTGAGAAGGTTAATGTGGATGTCTCGTGCTGCTCTGTGGTTTCCGGTTGTGTTGTGGAAGCTTGCTCTGAGGGTCTTGCATTTATCAGTTAAATGATAAAGAGCTCGATAGATGTCTCGTAGGTTGTAGCAAATACTCCCTATAAGAGTTATACCAGCTTATTTATGACCTGCTGCAAACTGGACCTCACAGAGTCGTCGTCCAGTAGCCACAGTAGCAGCACCAGACCAGTTTCGGCTCATGCGAGTATCCCAAAGGTACTGAAGAATGCGCTCAAGCATGGAGAAGTTCTTCCTCTCACCAAGTAAACGAACGATGACGTTCAGCTGGTCGAAAGGAATGGTGCCAAAGTCGATATCGAGACGACCGACCTAAAGGACTTCGACGAGAATCCTTAATGAGATCTGCTGAAGCTCAATGAGAATGCAGTTGACGTTAAAAAGTGTCGACTCAAAAAGCTGCCAAAGTGACTCAGAGGGCACAGAAGTAGAGCAGAAGCGCTTAAAAATCTCCCACATCTCAGTGCGAAGGCGTTGCATCTCGACCTGTCGAACCTTGAGTTCCAAAAAGCCAACGAGATGAGCACCAGCTGCGAAACGCATGTGAATAGGTCGATCGCAGCTTCTGACGGAGACAGAGCATGCTTCGTGGATACAGGTCTCGGTGTAGACATCTCGAATGATGATATCGAGCATGTTGTCCCGTTAATAGCCGAATAGGAGTTGCTCAAAGGCGTGGATGAAGACAAAACAACTTCGGTCCAGATGAGCGAGATGATCGTGATGGAAACCGCAGAAGCTCTTGTTTGTGGTTACTTCGCCAATGAGGACTTACTCCTTGGGTGTTTGAATGAACTTGATACCGAATTCGACGGCAGATAATTCGCTGTGCATCTTCGCTAAACTGCGGGCGATATCGAAGAGGAAAATCTCATTGCGCTCTTCAATGAGTAGACCGACGATATGCTCCTCAACGACCTTGATAGCAACAGTGATACTCTGTGATACGAGTCAATGCAACCAAGACTTTTCTCATGGGAATGGCGGTATTCCCACTTGAGATCAACGAAAGTGTCAATGAGTAGTGTCTCAGCGCGATGTCCAAGGTCATGATGACACTTAGAGAGGGTGGAAAGACGATACTTTGCAATCTCGATAATAGCCAGAATAAAATCGTAGTCATCACAGCCATGAAAGTCGCAGTGGCAGAATTCCTCATACATAGAAACAGCTTCAACGTATCGCACTGTGTCAACCTCAAGACGCTTAGCAAACTCGATGTTTGCACGGATGTAGTAAGCATGCGTAGCGCCGAAATCGCCCAGGATAACAGCGCGGAAGCTCTCAGCCAGGTGAAGACGTTCAGTGTGATGTTCATGTACACCAAGGATGACGAGGTACTCCTGATAGACTTCGAACCTCTGCTCAGAGATGATGATCCCATGGTCATGGCGATGTTTCTCAATGGAGTTCCAGAGGAAGCGGAACCACATAAGAGACTCGGCATGTTCACCGTGGGACTCGTGAAGGGATAGACAGACTTTGATGAGAATGAGGATGTATGCTCGGGGGCACATATAAAGACCAAAGTGTTCACAACCGCCGAAGCCACGGAGGATAATGAGGAGTTGGTCGACTGAGCCACTGTGCTCCAATGGTCGAGGTTGCATAGGTGAAACTCGGCCTTGAGCTGCTTGAGCCGTTCAATGATGATCTGGAAGCAGGACTCAAATTGGGCAATGATGGTTCTCTCAATAACACTAGAACGGTGCGAACCGAATAAAGCAGTGACGTCGATGACAACGTCAACGCTCATAGCCAAACATGATTGAAAGATGGAAGTCATTCTGTGGGACGTATGATGCGACTCAAGCCTCTCAGACATTTTACCAAATGTAGCCATAGTGTCATCAACAGTTAAGAAGCGCTCAATAGCAGAAGCACGTTTTCCAAGAAAGGTGATTAAAGATTTGCAGGAAAAGCGAATAAGGGCAGAGCTGTCATAAGTTGATGCTCCAATCAGTTTCAAAGCCGAGAGTATTTTGTCCAATTTCTTAGCGAAACACTCAGCTCCCTTGAGAGTGCTTGAATTCGGTATGAGATGGTTTAGAATTGATTTTCAAAATGGATAACTGGTGATTTAATTATATAATGGACTAGAATACGTAAAGAGCCTAGAAAAATGAAAACAGAGTCATCAGATAATAGCAGACGCTGCGCATTTAGAAGCATCCACTCGGGAGCGGGTTTCCCTAACCCTTAAAGCAAGGGCAAGATCCTCAGCCTAGTTCCTTTATCCTAATAACTCAGAGTAAGCAAGACAACTAATCCTAACGCAGCCTTTTTCGCCAAATAGCGTATTACCGCCAACTTGAGGTATGTCGAGCTCTGTCGTCGCATTCTTTAACGAATACGCATCTGACCTATCCATCTGCTGACAGAGGCCTTATGTCTAGCTCTCATCCTTGCAAGCTTGACATCCAATCGAGACTAAAGCGCCAGCAGCAGGTACTGGAACACTCAAGGCTGTTCCAACAGCATTGCAGAGCATGCATTCCCACCTGGAAGTATCGCACTGGATCGTATACTCCAGTTCCCCATGCACGTTAGAATTTTCACCAGACCCATCCCTTGGAACGTTGCGCATGGTGAGCTTAATGCTGCCAGGAACTTTGTAGTACCTATCAATCTTTTGCTCGTACTGTCGGCACTGGCCCTCCTTGCCAGGGCGTGTGTCTGGATAACGGCAGACATCCGTAACTACCTCTCGCATACTCGTAAACTTGTCATGGGTAGCCAACTTGTCAAAGACTTGAGCCATACGCTCCAGAGAGTTGTTTGCCGGATCGCCGGTACACGACCAACTAATAGTACACTTATCGTTAATGGGGCGTTTAGTGGTGTCACAACTGAAACCGTCCGAGAGAAAGGCTTGTCTGGCTGTATTCATGATTTGGGTCGCTGGTTTCTCCCAGAATTCGACTGTGTCCTGAGTCATAGAGCCATGAATCTCCATCTTCTGTGGCTCGGGTTTCTCCGGTTCGGGCTTTGACGGGCCAGAACCAGGGTAGGGCTGGCCTCGGTAGTTGCAGACGTACGCGCTCGAGCACCATTTGCCATCGGCTAGCTGGAAGACCCTGTCGCGGTGGTATGAATAACATGGCATGAAAAGCTTTGGTTCATACGTATGATGAGCAATTCCCGCTTCGCCAGGGTCCTTCACGCCGCTATCAAGCATCACACTAAATTCGTCGCCGTTAGGCATGGTGAAGCCAACCCATGACCAAGGATACTGGCCAGTCCACGGCACATTAACCATCATGGTTGGGCGGTTGGTATTCTCGTCCTGGCCTGTCCAGACGTCGCCATTGTAATAGATTGCCTCGAAAGAGGTTGAGCCGCCATTGGGGCCTAGCCCAATGCCACAATCGGCCAGCACAAGATTCTCATTCGGTGTATTCTGAGACGTAACAGAAGAAGCGTAATAAACCAAGGCTAACACCAGGAGGGCAAATTTGGAATTTTTCAAAACCATAATAATGGGTATTGACGAAGTGCTCGGGGAGGAGATAATCTGCTTTTTGGGGGTTGAAGTATGTGTATGGTGTCTGGAGTTGAGCCTGGAGTTGATTACTACTTTACAGTTGAGTCTCCCCTACTTATAGATGTTCTCATGAAACTCCATAGCTGCATAGAAGTTGCGGTATAACGCTCGTATAGCATTGACGACAGCTGAATTTGACCTATGCATTGTCAGCGACTGACCATGTCGAATATCGATAGCGAAGTCCGGTCAGCCCTACCTAAATCTCACCCAACATAAAGCCTGAAATGGCTGTACATGCCCAGCTTATTGAAGTAAACACAATGGCTTTTTGAACCGTAGCCGCTGGTTGGTTGTGTAGCCCTGTTGATGAGGGCCCTCAGTGAGATTTTTGCGGCAATTTACCCCTGTTGGTTACCTTTTCTGCAAGGGTCTGTCAGGGATCTCCACATTTTAGATGTATAATTATCCGCTGGGGCCTGGTTTCCTTATAATACTACAGACTAATAATCCAGCCTTAAATTGATATTTAGAGAAAAGTAATTAAGATATGACTTTGACCTGTAATGCACACACTATTTTAATTAATAGTTTCAATCGCTGTGTCTGTAGCCGGTCATAGCCTTCAAGGTCAATAGCTGCAATAATCTCTTCATAATAGTAAATAGAGGCCTTACTGAAGTATGAAGCTATCGTAAGCCGTGCATTTGCAAGGGGCTAAGCTATGCATAGAGGTCAGCTGAAAACAGTTTATTGAACTTAAGTGTAACCTGGTTTTCGGGGCTGCCGATACTCTCGGGGACCCACTAGAAGTCAGCAACAACTTAGTCCTACTGTTAAACCCGATGGGTCATGTACTTATGATTGTGTTGATTGAATTGCTTGGTCTGTCTGGATGCTTCCCCGCTTTTGGGTAAAGCAATTTAAGCTAAGCCTATTTGTCTCCTTTCCTCAAGTGATACAGCCTTTCTTTATTCTGAGGCTCATTTGAATGAATAGCCTCGCTTATTAATACACCACCCTTTGGCACATAGAAGCTTCAGTTCAACACTAGGTTCTGTTAAGTTCTGGCCATCCGAGCTGTAAGCGTGCACACACCACCATTCCTCCTGTCCATCAGAAACCCCCTGGTTCTGGATTTACAATTAACAACTCGCACTAATTGACAGGAAAAGATTAGCCTCGAAGCAGTGATAAATCAGGTCCTCGATCAGTTTCCCCATCACCAATTAATAGGCTTGAAAGTGTTGAATTTAAACCAAACGTCCAGATATTTGGATATAGATGTTATGATCTGAGAATATAAATATTATACAATACTCTTAGTAAAGAGGCATCTTATAAGCATCAAAGTCATAAGTCCAGCTGTCAATAGACTCCTGGTCATACACGCAGTCCAGTGAAGTTCCATTGCCAGACCACAATGGGCGAAGAGGCCAGCGGCAGATAGTCTCAATACCATCATGTCCATCTAGAGTCTCAGGAGCAACACCCTTCTCGACCCATTGGATGACGGTCTGCAAAGTGGTCTGCGGCCAACCACCGTTAGGCTGGTGAGAATTGCTGCCGCAATGTGCTCCACCAGGGACAAGGTACAGGCGGTAAAAATCGTCGAGGGCAGCAACGCTCTCATTGTAGCTCTTATCAGCAAACATGACACTGCGAACAGAGTCGTAGTAGTGCACCGATGAGCCGGCCGGGATAGAGTCATCTGATTCTCCGTGGACGTGAATCACCTTTCCACCCGCAGATTGGAAGTCGCTCAAATCAGGGTAAGTGGTCTGGAGAGAATCGGCGTACTTGTTCTGGCCGTAGACCATCCACTGCTTGAGTGTGTCGTAAGTGACGTTGTCGAGGCTGGAGAGGGTGCTGGTGTCCTGGAGCTGGAGGTAGCGGGCAACCCACTCACCACCAAGCCCGCTGATACTCAGGCCCCAGGTCTCAGTCTCTTCGTCGTAGGAGGTTGCAGCATCCGAGAATCCTGATCCGGGCTGGTAATTGAGATAGACACGGCGTCCCTTAGAATCATGGAGGCCGTTGAGGAACTGTCGAATCACAGCAACACCCTCTTCCGTGACGATCCCCTTCTGAGCTGGAGTATCTGGCTGTGTGAACTGTCGAGCCCGAAGCGCGCCTGGTCCACCCCGAGAACTTGATGCAGCGCAAGAGTAAGATTCTCCAATTGTGGTGTTAAGGTCGAAGCGGAGCTTGCAGAGATCAGAGCGCGATACAACACCGTCGTTTTTGCCGTCCAGACCATCACAAGCAGCAATAGTCAAGTTAAGGATCTTGTCCAGCTCGCACGAGGGAGGGAAATAGTCCAGGGTCTGCTCGATAACATTGCCAAACAAGTGGTTGACCTGCTGCTGACCGTAGCGGAAGGCTGGTGCTCCAATAGCAGCACCGTCGAACTGGTCGGCAAAGCGCTGGACTTGACTCC
The DNA here is from genome assembly GCA_018886245.1 of Fusarium brachygibbosum. NCBI lineage: Eukaryota > Fungi > Ascomycota > Sordariomycetes > Hypocreales > Nectriaceae > Fusarium > Fusarium brachygibbosum. The sequence goes on from MU249536.1 coordinate 187,214, forward strand.
AGCCTTCACGACCACCCTCCGAGCAACCTTGATAGTAAGAATAGAGTTTAGAGCTCTTGGAAACATTGTAGATGTTCCTTGCCAATTCCTTGCCGAGCAGGGCAAGTTCATGATGGGCCTGGTAGCCAAACATGTAGACTGACTGCCAGTTGATGGTACCGTTGGCCAGGAGGAAAACATCGTCCCACTGAGTGTCGAATGATCCAAATCCTCCATCAGTGATTCCAGAGACAGCGCCGACTATGAGCCCGGAACCGGCGTACTGGCTCCCCGAGTTGATAGCAAGTCCGCCTCCACCAGTAGAGACGTAGCGGTTCTGGAACTTGCTAGGAGCAGGGAGCCAATAGGAAACGTGAACAACATCATCGGCAAAACCATCGTGTGAGTAGGCGAAAGTGAGGTTGCAGTAGTCAGCGCTGGCGGTGGGATACCATTCAGACTGGAAGCTGGCATTGGAGACCAGTGATGTCTGAACTGAATCCGGGTCCATGGTGATACCGGATAGAAACTTGTCGGCAGGAAGTGCTGATTTGGCATAGCTCTTGGAGCATATGTCACTCAAGGTAGCAGCGTGAACGGCTGCTGCAGAGAGTACAACGCCGGCAAAGGAAGTCGACCTCATGAGAACAGCGACGGTGTCGAACAAGTTAGAAAACTGGTCCCAAGATAGTCGAGTAAAGGATCGGACAGAAAAGAACGACTGTCTGTTGGTTAAATAACTTCAGTTTATAGATGAAGTTCATGTCCTATAAGTATGTCATCGGCAATCTAGCATCCCATTGGCACGGCCCCGGGATTACGACTGCGATCCCGGCTTCGGGATAGCCCCACCGTCCTTAATGACGGCCTAGTTGCGGAGTTTGGAGATGGCTGCCGAGGAAGTGGAGACCTAGAAGAGCTGACCATGAGATGCCGGCGAACTTGACACATGGCTCGGCCGCATAGATGGCCCCGACAGTGAAGCTGCTATTTTTTATTCCCGCGCAACATGTGTCTAGGCCCCTGATAATCGTATGCTTGAGCTCATACATGATCCAAATGAAACGGGGTCCTATATCAACTTGTTTATGCTACATTCGCTGCGCGCTTCGCATTGGCGGAATATGTACGCTGCACCCTCTAGGTTTGTCGTCAGTTATGTATTCTTCCCTCGTGATTACCTGACCATCGGGGTCTCTTTTCAAGAAATGAACCTGTCTCTTGAAATAGATGCGACCATCGGGATCAGATATGACTTCCAACTCATGCTTGACCGGCACCCCGAAGAAACGTTTTTCTTCCGGAGGTAAAGGTTCATCTGCATCCTCATGGTCTTCGAAACTCATTTTGCTGTCGGCTAATAAGATGTCGTGCTCGAGTTCGATCTGACGTCTGCCAACTCTATAAAGAGTGCCTACATCGAAAAGACCCTCTTTAGCTGGACCAAGTCTCGGTGTCAACGACAAAGCCTCGGCGCGGATCTTGAGACTTCGGCACTTAATGACGGCAAAGAAGGTCAGAGGTAATAATCCCATCTCGAAAGTGAAGCTGGAGTCTGGGATATCTCCTTGCCGAGCAATATCCCATGTACTCGCAGCTTTTCTTGCTAAATCTACGACCTTTCGGAAGGTGTCCAGGTGCTGATCGTACCACATCTCTGTCGCCTCGCGTGGTTTGTGAATGTATATGCTCGTGACTTTGTGCTTGATCCGCATGCCGTATAGAGCATACTTGTCCGTGGCAGAGGAGGTAGGAACAATATGCTCTAGGTTCTTAGCTTTTGATTCCCACTCATCCAATAGTGCGACAAGAGTAGGCCTCTGGTCATCATGTCTGTCGAGAATACACTCCATCGCTCGAAACATGAGGTTATCAATGAAGGACTGAGCCCCTGCAATACTAGTAAACTCTTCAGGCATGGCTGCATCGAGGCCGATGAGTTTCGGGAGGCGCATAGACTGGATACCGCCAAAGAAGAATGGTGTAAGACTTAAGCGACGGAATATGGGGACAAGGTGTTCGCGTGCCCAGCCCGGACAACCAGAGTTGTTGAGAATCATGATGCCATGCCGACAGTGCTGAAGGGCGGCGTGGATATCTCCCTGCAGATACTCAATGCAGACGAAGAGGACGCAAAGTAACAGAACCAACTGCTCGTCACCCAACGATTTGACCTGCTGAATGGCAGCGTTGTAGTGCCCAATAGCAAACGTGCTACCGCATATCTGGCGCGTAATCCGAGAACCCCGAGCGAATTCCTCGTAGAGCGAACTGATGGACAAAACGGCGTGTCGTACCGTAGGCTCGAAGTGACTGAATTGCATGACCAGATGTGTCCAGAAATATGAGTCTGTTGAACCCGACAAGACTGGACCGGCCATCTTGTTGAAGAATTGGAAGGCTCTGCCCTCTTTTTGGTTTCGCGCAGCCAGTTGGTTGGGCCTGTACCATGTGAGGCCGCGCTGGGTTGTCGCGTCCTCGTAGCTACCGCATACACGGCGCGAAGACACGCATCGCCGACATGATGGCTTTCCCTCATCGCACTTGACCTTGCGGGCTCTATTCACAAACAATGTCAATGGTATTCTTGGCGTGAAGAGTTAGACAAACATACTTGCAGGTCCGGCAGCCGGTCCTCACATGCTGGCGGGTAGCGGACGGCATCTGCGCCAGCTCTGGCGTGGGGCTATCCCGAGCGAATAGGCGAGAATAAATATGGTGCGAGATCTAAGGGAGAGAAATGACGATATCGGAGGAGAATTAGGACCTGAAGAATGAGGATGAGGGACGCGTGGCGGCAAAAGTGCGTGGTCCAAGCATCCTCCCACTCGGCCTTTCCTCTGCCGATCCCTTGTGGGGCTGTCCCGAGCCATTAATGTCGACGGTATTAACGGGGATTGCTGTCTTCAAAATTTCTTCTAAGTTGAAAGAAAGAAGGCTCGGCATGGCCCTTAATTTCAGCCTTGTCAATCTCTCCGGTGCCTTGGTAGTCATAATTTGACGATGTTTCAGGTAAATGGCACAGAATGTCACAAATGTAGAAATAGACTGTACATTGAACGTGACTTGCGGGTGCGAGTCAAGCCTCTGACAATATAGGCTTCCCCGCAAACTGTTCATCACCACCAACAGTCTGACATCATCCTCTTTTCCAAAGTCATACCCAAAACATTCAAGATGACTTGGATTCTCGACGTAGATATAGATTCCCAGCGCTCCGTGGCCTGATGGGAAACCTTATATGAAGAAAACCATGGCCAGCAAGTCGCCGCGAGTCTGCAACGGATGCAGACTCTTAAAACGCCCCGTATGAGCTCTCATTCCCTGGCCTAGTAATGACTTTAACTGAAAATGCTAGTGCAGCGGCAATCGCCCATCTTGTGAGCTATGTGAGAGAGTTGGGCATAAGTGCTCGTATTCCGTCGATGTTCGGGAGAAGCGTATGGAACGAATAAATCGACATAAGCAAGTCCACCTTCATCATGTCTGATAAAACAGGTTCATGTGTCTAACTTATTGACCAATACTGGGTCAACTACTGAGGGTCGTGTTCGAAGCTGGGATTTTTAAGGTGTAAATTGGAGCTAAAATGGAATTACCTCAAATGAGATTGTACAATAAATTGATTGACTGTGTATGTTTATATCGTGAAAACAGCCTGCAGACCTGTTACGTGCGGCCCACAATAACTCTGGGGGTGGTGTGGGCCGAAGCCGTGGATCGGTGCGTCCGATCCATCCCCCGTTTTTCGCGCAGGGAATCCCCGCAAATTCAACATCCTTCATCCTCGCGCTGACATTAGGACTGCACACTCAAAGACGAGAACTTGATCAGGTTGACAATGCCGATCAACTCACCATGGACTTTAGCAGTCGCCCTCTCACCAAACGGCCAAGAGCATCGATAGCCTGCAACGCGTGCAGGCAGACCAAGTCCAAGGTGAGCAGCCATCTGCCCAGACGTCCTTCACTCCGGGAGAGCTGTTTGCTGATCTGCAGCCTTAGTGCGACGGTGCCAATCCGGCGTGTGAACGCTGCTTAAGGCTTCATCTTGAGTGCACATACTCACACAATGTCCGAGACAAACGTCTCAATCGACAAGCAGAACGCAGGTTTGTCAGCCCTGGGCATGGCTTGCTCATGGTCTAGATCATGAAGTATTGACACAATGAGGACAGAGCCAACTTTGAGCTCCGGAGTAAAGTGAGTGAGCTGGAGGCTCGCCTCGCCGCTGCCTCGCAAAACCCAGACCGTGCCGACGCAAACGCATCTGAGGGCATTCACATCAACCTATCAGACACCGAGATTTCTCCTCAATTGCTAGACAGCAATCGTGAGACAGAAATGCAAAGAGATAAAACTGCAACGGAGAGTTACGATAAGTCTGAATCTCGGATTGACGTGTTGGCTGCAGGTGTCTTTGATCACCCATCATCAGGGAGTAGCATTTGCTATTTTGGTGAGTCTTCCGTTCTCCGGCTGATAGTTTAGCCGCACATTTTGACACGATTAACCCAGGATCGAGCTCTAATCACGCCTTATTCTGGTCTCTGACGGCAAGCATTGCAAACTTGGGCCATCGCAGTAGCCGTCTGCATCAGGAACCTTTACGAGCAGTTCAAGCACATACCGGTCCTGCGCGTATTCCGTACCCCGCCTCTTCTTCAATCGCCCACTACGGGAGCGTTGATGAGGTTGATATAGTAAATACTCCTGGTCGAGATGAGGCCATGAATCTGATCTCGCGATTTTTCGATACCGTCGGCGCTGTCCTGCCTTTTGTCAACCAATCTGCCCTGTTAGATAGCTTTGACAAAATTGCTGGACCTTCAGAATCACATCTGAAATCGTCGAATCGTGCGGTCAAAGCTTTACACAGTATCATATTTGCGCATGCACTTTCTACTCGGGATGCTGCTGCTGCAGAGCCATATTACCGGGGAACTTTAAGTCTATTGGATCCAAAGACGTTATATGCGCCCAGTCTCGAGCTACGTATGTTGATTAATATCTGCTTAATTACGCAGGCACTTATCGCCAATCACTAGTTCAGGCACTTTTACTTCTAAGCATCTTTCAGCAAAATAGCCAGCGCTCTACCGAAAGCTGGACAACACACTCGCTTGCTGTCAAAGCTTCCTACCAACTTGGCATTCATGCCCCTTCATCGTACGACCATCTCACAGCTTCAGAGAAAGAACTCCGTTCAGGTCTTTGGTTCGCGACCGTTAATCAAGACAGGTATATCTGCCCTCTTCTATCTATACATCTGCCTGCCAACACTGACGTCGAACAGGATGCTGAGTTCAGCTCTTGGACAACCATGCATGATCCCTCTGCAGCACGTTCGCTCCGATATATTGCATATGCTAGTATCTATGCGCCAACAAAGGACCGTCGAGATGCAGTACTCGCAAGAACATCTAGAATACTTCCGCAACATTGTGTACTCTGCTCCCCCGATCCCCTTCGTTGATATTCCACTAACGCTGCATCTTTCCAGAATGCTACATGGGATCATGGGTGTCGTAATAGATTCTGTATGTGGCTCGAATATTGATCCTTCGAGCTCTATTAAAACCGACGAACTTCTCGGGAAAACTCTAGAGCTATCGTTGAGACTACAGAAATGGCGCAGCAGCACCTCACCTCACTCAATCCTGGAATCTGATGCCAGCTTCAGTTCGTGGACTGAGAGTGACATCGAAGCACAGAGAAATTCGATTTTACTTTCAATATTCTATTACCGAACAGTGCTTCTCGTTCATGGGTGTCTTCTCATGTCTATCCTCGAAGCAGCTACACGCAAGGGTCAGCAGGCAATCTCAGGAGTGCTCAAGAACACTGCTGCAAGTCTCTTAAAGGATGATTTAACAGCAACCAACAATTTCTGTCACCTCATTCGTGGTTTGTTAGCTTGTAGTCCAACTTTCTTCAAGAGCAATGCGATCTGGTGGACTTGTAACTATGCAGGTCAGTTGTTCCGGTCATCAACAAGATTCTCACGCTGACGTGTATTAGCTCTTACTATATCTCTTCACACGTTTGCCTTCTGGCTAGCTTCAACTAGCCCCGAGGCCGAATTCATTGCCTGTGGGCACAGCAGCTTTCAGCTGGAAGTCAGACTACGCGCCTGTCTGGACATGCTACGGGCGATAGGAGCATCTAGCGCCATGAGTGTGAAGGCGCACCGTTGTCTACAACGTCACCTAGACTTTTTGATAACCAGCAGTGAGTCTCGGGGAAAATACGTATCCATTAGTGGCTGAAACTGATGAGACATAGCAAGGATGCCTGTTCCAACAGACCATGGATCAGATCCTGCAATGGTTCCGCATGCTGATACGCACGCTCAGGAGCCAGGTCCCTTATCCGGTCAAGTTCACGGGGAGTTAATGACAAGTGTACTCGATGATCCTATGGCCGGCTTATTCAGTGACCTCAATGTTCCCGCTTTTGACAATGCCGATTTCGATGACTTGGACCTGCTAGGAATCACCGACTTCGACGCGGCAGGCTTGATATGACGTGTTTGTCATAGGACAACAAACCTTATCACCAATGCATACTTATTGTTCATTTTATGTAATGTAATATTGATAAATATAACTACCCAAACTGGCATCATCCATCCATAATCTCGACACACACCAGCCTTATAGCGTTATGTAGACTTTTAACAATAGAGATATCTTAATTATCCCTTACTAGCTCAGCTCAGGTTTTGATACAGCTCATCAAACTTCTCGGCGACTGTTTTCATGCAATCATGAGAGTAGATCATCTGCTGCACCTCCGGAGATGCCCATTTATCAGGGACTTTGCCCCCATTAGTTTTGGCTTCGGCAAACTGCCGATCGCGCTCTTCCTTGGCTGTACCAGCGCCCAAATGCAGTGTACGACCCGAAAGCGCAGCCAGGTCAACCAGTGTCGTGGTGCGTTCTTTTCGTACAAGTTCATAAACTTTGAGGCACTTATTGATAGTCTCAGGAGTGGTATCTGGTGCCCGAGAAAGGATTTCGGCTATCGTAGCAGCATCCTCAATTGCCATCGCAGCACCTTGGTTGAGGTGAGGCAGAGTCGGATGGCATGCGTCACCTACCAGGCCCACAGAACCATGGACCCAGGTTGGAAGTGGCTTATGGACACGTAGCTTCCACTCACAGACTTCACCCTCAGGAACAAGGTTCAACATTCGTTGAATGATGGGGCAAAAATCGGAAAACACGTCCAGCATGGCTTGCTTGGAGCCCTTTGTTGTATATGTGGCGGAAGGGGCAGAGGCAAAGTTGACATCGGGCTGGATAGATGACATGTTGTAAATAGTCCGTGATGCGATTGGATAGCATATCCAGTGACGCTTCTCTCCGATCCAACGCGTCACTTGATTGCTATCGAGTAATGCCATCATCTCGGGATCCGATGCCATCGCATCCCGAGGAAGCAGTACGCGGTAAGCGGCCTGTCCGGTATCCTCTGTAGTTGCCGAGAGACCGGTCTGACTGAGGAGTTGGGCACGCGCAACAGACTTGACTCCGTCTGCCGCTATCAAGACAGCAACTTTGACCTGATAAGCCTCGCCGTTACGCGGCTTTACAGTGAAGGTCGGCTGTGGCGTGAAAGAGTCGATGCTCTCAAGGACGTAGCCAAAGTTGAACTTGATAGCGGCTTCTTGCTTGCACGCCTTGTAGAGTCCACCGGCAAGAGATGCTCGATGTCCAGTACAGTGAGGGTAGCCATACTTTTTGCGAATATCCGGCATGTGGACATGTGTGAGTTCTTGGTTGGTAGCGCCATCTTTCTCAACGAGTAAGTAAAAGTGTGCACTAGATTTATCTTGGTGAAAGGGCAATCCATACCTCTGATGCTTGTCTCCAGAACATCTGTTGCTTCCGCCTCAATCTTCTCCCAGCAGCCTAGACGGGTAAGAATGCGCACCAGGTTCGGTGCTAGCTGGATTCCAGCACCGACAAAGCCAAGGTCGGATGCATTCTCAAAGACTTGAATATCTTTAAAACCTTTTTTGGCTAGTGACAATGCACTTGCCAGTCCACCCATGCCTGTGAGTATTTAGTATGACTCGTCACACGCAGGCAAGGGCACGGTTCAACATACCTGCACCAATGATGGCGATTGGAAGATCCATTGGACTGTCTGATGACGCGCCAGCCTGCTTTACAGCCATGATGGGTCAGGTGCTGAGGTGGGAGCGGAATTGGACGGGAAGATCTCAAGAGATTGTTTCAGAATGAAGCTTGAAAAGAACTGGTAGTTTTAAGTGCCTGGCAAGTATTGAGGTGTGTTTTACTACTAAATCTTATAGCAGAGTCTGTCTTGATTGAGTAGAGTAAGTGCCGAGTCCGAGAGAGGTATAGTCCCAGTTCCCTGCATGGTCTTTGGCGAATCGGTAGCCATTCACCAGCAGAGTTGCCTGCTTCAACCAATCGAAACAAGGTTAGCCGGCCCTGCTTTGAACACCCGAGGATCCGGACCAGGAAAGGTCGGCAGCACAATCGTCATGACAAAGCGAGACATGACTCCGCATCGTTGCCAACCTCGCCATTAAAAGGATAAACTATCATCCTTGAAGACGACTCTGATAGCGACATCCAGCTCTGCAGCTCCAATTGGCAATCCCACACTTTGAACATGTCGTCCTCTACCCCCAAAGGCCCGTACAAGCTGGTTACAGTGAACAATGCGCCCGAGCGTGCCAAGAGACTCATTGGCCGGGTGGTCAACGACCTCAAAGACCAGTATACGATCCACTATGTAGCCAACTGCATCAGTAAAGATGAAGTTGAGCCGAAGGTCAAGGAGTTTCGGCCAGATATCCTCGTAAGTTGACCCTAAAAAACACCCCTTCAAGGCATAGCTGATGGGTGAATTTAGTTTTGCGCCTCAATGTGGACCATCGAAGAGAGCACAGAAATGCGAGAGATTGCCAAGTCTATCATCACAAACATCAAGACCCACGCCATTCCGCATGGCCTTCAGGTTAATGAGGGGCCAGATGCGATAGTAGAGCATCTGAAGCAGCAAATCCCCTTGCTGCTGGGATGAGAAATTCTCTGGCGGATGAATTAGATGGCTTTGTTTGATACGACAACGGTATCACGAGACAAATATTGAAGGAACACTATATGTGTATAAAATGAGATGATTTTGTTGGGTATCTAGAGGCTGGCGTCTACCATTAAAAACATAGATAAATGTTGAAACAAGCACAAATCCTTTTACAAACTCCAGGCCAAGGCTTCCAGACACAGTTCCGCCCGATGTAGTTGAGGTAACAGTAGAAGTTGGTCCAAAACCTAACGTGATAGTCGCCACTTGGTCAGCACCATCTACGGCTTCTTTGTTATCGGTCCGCTTTCCTACTCACTTGTTAGCAATTGTACAGTCAAGTTATCTCCCGGTCCACCTTTCTTTGTCGTCTTCAAAGCATCAGTGGTAGCTTCACAGTTTCGGAACTCCCAGATGTTAGACGTAATTGCGGTCTTACCCTTGCAAGAATTTGGTCCATCAATATTGCACACTGAAGCAAGGGAAACGAGGGACTCCTGACACCGACAGCTGGTGATGTCTGCTGGCTTCGTATAGGCGGAAGAGCAGGAGGTGACAGACTGGCTCGATTGAGCACAACTCTCTACGATAGTCTCGCATGTGTCCCGGTCTATCGTTTTGGTTGCCTCGGGAGCATAGGGAGTTGTGATATCGTCTGGAAGATAGGGGCCGCATGGATCTTGTCAATTGGCGATTTCATCATCCACCGAACGAACTATCATACGAATTTCCCAGGGTGCATTGCCTGAATTCACCCTTGCATCTAAAGCACTATCCGTATCCTCACGCTATGAACGGTGATATATATATACTTGCGCCACATAAGCACCGAGAATCTCCTGCGTGCAGAAGCAGTCGATGGTTTCTTGCTTGCTGAGATTGCTGCATTTTATAGCAATCGAATTGGCCTTGTCGCAGTTTGGAAATTCTGTAATGTCTCCTACGCAATTACTGGGTTTTATAGTTGCATAGCACTTGGAGATGCTGGAGAGGATAGTAAGGGCAACGATGGGTCGAATCACTTTGACGCAGGGGTTCTGGGCTGAATCGCAAGCTTCCTGTTATGCTTACAGTTACAGTACTAGCTCTAGTTCTATATGTCGATGAAGTACGGGTTCTTTCGATACAGTAAAGAGCTGGTTGGAGCGAAGCTTGAACCGATCTAGTTACAATTGTCAAGACCCAAGCCATAGCGTCGATAGTTGTGCCTTGCGAGACGCAAGCCAAACTCACCATGATCCAGGACAGCAGGACCAAGTCCCTTCAAGTCCTTTGTGGCATTAGCGGCGTGGAAACCACCAAGAGGCCAGGTGTTGATAGTTTAGAGTCATAATGCCCTAAGCGGAGTGTCGAGCCAATCCCATGAACGGTGTGGCTTTGTGGCTCCCAGACTAATCGTATTCAGTTGAGGTCAACTAAAGTCACGCGGACAAGACAAAGAGGCACTCGGCGCCATCTCAGAAGCCAAAATCAGCCTTGTTCAGCTTGTGCGAACGGAGGCATCCAACTCGCGGCATGCCACTAGTCTCGGCAAGTTCCATGCCCTTCTCCTTGTAGGCGTTCAGGAAGCCCGCAATGCTTCGGGGCTCACCTTGGAACTTGGGCAGGATGCTGTATCAATATGTTAGGGATGGTCAGGGACCAAATTTGACGACTTTGGCGCGTTGGTTCACTGATCTATGAAATCTGCCCTTGTCGCTAATTCATTATGACTGGGAAACACCAAGGCTCAGTCCCTCAACCATCCTATGGGTGGCTCAATAGCTGCCTACCATGGCCATGACTCCTGACCTTCACATTCCTCAATCTAGCCCTCCTCACAATCGTCATTTCCCTCACAATCGTGTCGTCAACCAAGGATGGCTTTGTCACAATCCCGTCCCGCAATGAAAGCTCGCCTGATTCTTCGGACTATACCATCACATCTAATGGCGACTCAGTCGAGGTATCCGGAAACGATAGAGGGTGCAGCTTCAAGCAGAGTTTTGGGGTCAACAACTCGCAAAGTACCTACTTCAAAACCACGTCGGAGATTGATTGTTCTTCCAAGACATATTACAGTCGCTTGGGTTTTTCAGTAGCCACATATTCATCGTGAGCATCTAACAATCTGAACGACATCAGTCGCCAGGTTGCAGGAACATTAACAGTCACGCCATCGATTGGTGCTCCTTTCATCTGGTCCCTTACCGAAACGGGCGAGGCGGATACCGGTCGGCCAAAGTTGCGGAGGGCTTTGAGCGGGACATCCTTGGACCTATGTCTTACAATCCTCAACCCAACCGGTCAACTTCGGACACGGGCAGTTTAATATTGTACTATGCCCAGCGGTCGCAGTCGCCCAAGCCACTGGCATCTGACGTCTTGATGGATGCAGCTTCAAAAGTCTTTACTGCCATATATGTGAACGCAGTTGCAATTCATCGCTTTGATTCACTCTCAGTGCCGGAAACAGATACTGGGATGTCTCTTATCCCTACAACGCGACTATTTGTCGTCCCCTGGGTAGCAAATGTCATCATTGCATTTCTCATGGTCATCCTCTGTTCTGTCGTTGTTATTTACATTCATCTTCAGCGCAGCCCATCAATTCTGACCGAGAAGCCCGAAGGCCTACTGTCAATGGCTGGACTTCTGTGTAATAGTGAACTGTTTACTATCACTTGGAATATATGCCACGATCCTGCGTTTGATGGTGGAGTGATAGAGATGAGCAAGACACGGCCAGAGGTGAAGGATAGGAGGTGGGTAGCGACCAAGGATGTTAAATCCAACAATTGGGTTGTCAGATCAGTTCAAGGTGCTTATATGGGGGCCGCGGAACATCTTTGGGGGAGATGAACATCTTTCAAGGTGCTTCTCCCTGTTGTGTATTCTTCCTCCTAGTACAGGCTATCAGAATTGAAAGCTTTGTTCATCGTTGGTCCGTCTCTTCTGATGTATTACTGGCCGATTCTTACACGCTTACCCATCGTACAAAGAGGGATGAAGGTGGCACAGCTTATACTAGATTGACGACGTGACGATAAATAACCCAAAGATTTGTGTATGAAAACACAACAGTACTCCTATTCAGCTATATCTAGCGTTAAACGACCTCAGCCAGAACAAAGATTGTCCCCGCCGTGAGCCAAGGAGGCTTCGGGATTGCATCATTACTCGTTTTGGAAAACGTTGATAAGTGTCCCGATATAAGGTTTTATCTCGACCTTGAATTGGTCTCCATGCTTGAGAATAACCTTTGGAGACTTTGCCATTCCAACTCCTGCAGGTGTACCGGTAATGATTACTGTTCCCGGAAGCAATGTGGTGCTCTGAGATAAGAAGCTCACGACTTTGGGGATAGCGAAAATAAGATCGCTTGTCAAGGGTGTCAGCAATAAGTCGCAGGGCATTTATCCAAAGCAGGCGTCTTACTCTACTCCGCAGTCTTGCAAGAGCTCATCATTTTTTAAACCTCGCACTCGAAACTTCGAAGGATCTGGCACTGTGGCAGTGGACACAAAGGTAGGCCCTGAGGGTGTTAGATAGCGCGACACGTTGAATCATGAGAATACTGTACCTAATGGGCAAGACCCATCGAATCCTTTGGAGTACGACCACTGGGACTGGGCAAACTGGCTTGTTCTGCTCGACACGTCGTTACAGGCAGTATACCCCAGCACATAGTTCATGGCATCCGCCTCAGACACGTTCTTTGCAGTCTTGCCGATGACAACGGCCAGTTCAGATTCGTAGTCACCACAGTCATCCAACTGTGTCAACTTAGGAAGAATGGTTGGCGCTGGCCAAGGATCTCCTACGGCCGTGCTGGGCTTCCTGTGTGAGGGTTAATGAGCTGTTTCAGAATCGCAAAAACCGTGCACTTACATAAAGACAGTTGGGATGGTTGGCAAATCAGTGATTCCCACTTCGTCGGCATGTTGCTTGTACTAGAACACGAAGCCCGTTAGCGCATGTCTTCTTTCAAAGAGCTACCACGCACGTTTAGACCGATGCATCGAACGGTTCCTACTTCATTCGCTGCCAAAGGTGATAAGAGTCGTTCAATGATTTCTTTCGCGCCTGTTTTCTCTCCTGGATTTAGGACCGAGTTTCCTGAGAAGACTTCGATGGCGACCTCGTCGCCGTTGAAAAGAGCTATCCCAACATCGACATCTTCGGAGACTGGTTGTCCAATCAAGATGGAGCTCGTATCGGAGCGAGGAACAAAACGGACAAGGCCTAGGAAATAGGTAAGTTATTACTTTCAGCATCCCAAAAGGCCAGAGTTCACATACGTTTAAATTGAGTGGTTGACATGATTGCGAATACAGTTTGGGTTGTAGTAGATCACCGGTAGTGCTTAAGAATGGAATATAAACATTTCACGACTGACTGTCGAGCTTCGGCATTCCAATGATTGGTCACGCTGCTCGGGGAATTGGTTTGCCGATCTGTGGGTATAGAAATACGCAATCTTCTCTAAGCCTTCTTCCCGAAGCAGCAAGTATTGCTAGCGCACACAAGATCGGAACCAATATCTTCCCGTCATACGTCCGAGAGTCCATCGTCGATTAGTAAACTAATATCGGAAAGTACGGCCGTGATGCTTTGCCTCAAAGGACATTACAGTAGCTACACTGGTCACTGAGCATCCGTCGGATCAGCGAAGCGACCAATAGGAAGCAGGTCAGCCGACATCCTGGGCCTGGACTGGCTTCCGACACCACCGACGATCATTGCCGGGGCCGTCCAACTTAGGATGGTCCGATGGGGGAAGCGTCTCGTATGGATGGAACGGAGGCATTGGATATAATATAATCGTAACATATACATGGCTCAACGCTCCACTGTCGTTGGTGATTGATTGTTTGTGTATACAGATTATCTTCCTATTGTAACAACCCGTCAACCAGCAATGTCTCCAGATGCTGAACCGAGTCCATTCCGGGCACACTTGCCCGATCTCCAGATTGACAGGTTTACCACCATGAAGAAGCAAGATCCCTATGAGTACGCAACAGCATTCAAGGAGAATGGTGCCCCTCCGTGGCTTCATGGCCTATACTTGCACTGGCGCAAGTTACTTTCTGAGCCCTTCAAAGGCATTACCAATGACGGTAGGCACAGTGATCGGTCTACTCCTATACGTGCATGACTGATCCACCACCAGGACACGCCCGATCAGGTGTCTTCAAGCTGGAGGATCAAGGTATCCCTATTGACGATATCGTCAGTGCAACAAAACTTGCTCTGTCAAAGATGAGTCCAGAGCAGAGAACCCGCTCAACCTATCACATCGACTCTCCAGAATGGCGCACGTGGTCCAATCCCGAGTTTCTGCTAAGTGACAAGGGTGTCAGGCTAGACGAGGTCCATGAGGAATTGCGGACCGCTATCATGCAAGTTCTCAAGACTTCCCTATCCCCCGAAGGCTATGAGAAGGCAGTTTCAGCCATGCGCATCAATGGCTTCTTGGGTGAGCTGGTCGAGGCGCCTGCCATCATGAATGAATTTTCTTACAACTTTGTCTTATTCGGCGTCGAACCGTCTACCACGGAGCCCTGGGGATTCTCTTTCTATGGACACCATCTATGCCTAAATGCCTTCTTCTACAAGAAGCAGATCGTTCTATCGCCATGGTTTACGGGCGCTGAACCGAACCTGATCGACGATGGGAAGTTCAAAGGGACTCGGATCTTGCAACGGGAGGAAATTCTCGGGCTCCAGCTTATGCAGGGCTTATCACCAGAGACACAATCCCGGGCTCAGGTATACAAGCAGATGAAGGATCCGGCAATGCCACGTGGACGTTGGAATCACGATGATCAGAGGCATCTTTGCGGAGCCTACCGCGACAACCGCGTAGTGCCCTACGAAGGTGTCCTCGTTTCCGAATTATCAACGGCCCAGCAGTACATCGTAACTGACATCTTGCGGGAATACCTTCTATACTTGCCCCAAAAGGCTCGAGATCTGCAACTGGCTGAGATAAAGCGCTGGTTTCGCGAAACGTACTTTTGTTGGATTGGTGGATTCAAGGACAAGGACCCTTTCTACTATCGCATCCAGAGTCCTGTCGTCATTGTCGAGTTTGATCATCACCATGGGGTGTTTTTGACGAATAAAGAGCCGGCCAAGTTCCACATCCACACACTGCTCAGGACGCCTAATGCTGGAGACTACGGGATGGCACTGAGAAAGCAGATTCCCGGCATGGTTCAGGAATTTCTATGGGAAGGATAAGTGTATGGACCAGATGACTTTCATGATAAAATAAGGATTAGTTGTATCTATTCAAGAAATGCTCAATGAAAATAACCGAGAAAGCATTCTAAAACTCTAAACTTCCTTTGTCCGCTCATGGATCTTCAGTTGAAACATACATCGACCATCCTCGACATGGCATATAGTTCAAGTAATGGGATCTCAACACCCAACAATTTTCAGAGTAACCGGTTTGAAGAGCCAGTATAAGTTTTAAATTAACTTTGAGCCGTGATGACTCGAGTATGTCGCACTGGTAGGGATGCCATACCCTTGGCCAACACGTCCAAAGTTCATCGACATATAGTACACGTGTTAAGGTACATCAAGAATCTCATATCGTGCCGTTTATCCGTGACTACCTGATTCAGATTAACTTTACCCACTCTGTTATGATGATTGGTCAAATAAATCAGAATTCCTTGTCCGTATAGGCAAGGTCAACAAGCCGTGACGCCGCTCAACAACCAAGGGGTAAAGCGACGAATCGGAAACCATTGGGCCGTATGAGCTCCGGTGGCGGACTCACGATGACACCTCTGTCTAACACAATGATTCCCTACTACAGCATGTAGTAGAAGGACGAGCGGAGATCTGTCCTTAGTTCAACGTGCCGTTTCCCCGGTCTGGAGCATGTGGAGGCACTAGCAGGACCCCATGGGGAATGCTCCTGGAGATCGATATATTGCCATGATCTCTTTCTTTGCCTCGTCATTATAATCTGTCGAACAACAACTCACTGGCTTGAGTATCCAATCTTTTTCGCGT
Source organism: Fusarium brachygibbosum (assembly GCA_018886245.1). Lineage (NCBI taxonomy): Eukaryota > Fungi > Ascomycota > Sordariomycetes > Hypocreales > Nectriaceae > Fusarium > Fusarium brachygibbosum. Next base: position 203,275 of record MU249536.1, read on the forward strand.
GTGAGCATCCTACCTTGTGCCCAATATGTCGAAACCCGAAATTGAGGCTCTAGAGCACTATGTAAGTCCTACAGTCTACCTAGGGAAGCCTCATGACATTAGCTTGGCCCACTATGGAGGATATCAACTTACATGTGACTAGAACCATACCGAATCTCTCAGTGAAGAGCACAAAGAATATCTTCTTAAGCGCCATGGCACTATCAACCTGGACCCCGTCCCTTACATGAGCGATGCCGATCCCTTGAACTGGCCCAAGTGGAAGGTGAAGCGACTCCATTCCGACTGATATCAATGTTAACCTGACTGAATTGTTAGAAAATTGTAAACCTTTCCCTAGTCGCCTTCCACGCAATGATGGCCACTTTCACCGCTGCGGCAATCCAATCAGCCTTTGTTGAAATCGCAGTAGACCTCGGAGTAAGCGTGCAGCGAGCGAGCTACCTCACATCTCTTGTCATCGCAATCCTCGGCGGTGCACCGCTTCTTTGGCGCCCGCTCTCACATACCTATGGCCGACGTCCGATCTTCCTACTATCCCTTTTTTGCAGCCTCATCGGCAATATTGGCTGTGCACTTAGTCCTACATATGGCACGATGGGCCTCTGCCGGGCGATAACTGCCTTTTTCATCTGCCCTGCCGCAGCTATTGGAACGGCCGTCGTGTCAGAAACATTCTTTCGGAAAGAGAGGGCGCGCTACATGGGTGTTTGGACCACAATGGTGACGCTTGGCGTTCCCATCGCTCCTCTCATCTTTGGGTTTGTTGCTATGAGGACTGGCTATCGATGGATTTACTGGATTCTTGCTATAGTGAGTGACTGTCGAGCTTCACCGAAGAACATCAACTAACCCTCCCAGACGAATGGTGTTCAGTTCATCTTCCACGGCCTGTTCGGGCCCGAAACCCGATTCGAACCCAGCACTCGATTGCAAGAAAACTCTTCCTTCAGACAACAATACCTCAGCTTCCGTCGCATCGATCCCAAACCGTTGAAGTTGAGGGACTTTTTGCACCCTTTTAGCTTCATCTGTTCTCCCAATGTTATCATCCCAGCTGTTGCACATGCCATGGTATTCCTTTGGGGTAGTGTCATGACGACCTTTGAGATTCCCCAAGTTTTCCCCGAGAAATTTGGGTTTAACACACAGGAAGTTGGCCTGCAGTATATCGGCATTATCATTGGTACAATCCTTGGTGAGCAGATTGGTGGAATCCTGTCCGATAAGTGGATGGGACTACGCGAGCGTAGAGGTACGCGACCAGAGCCGGAATACCGCCTATGGCTGAGTTACATCGGCTACCTGACTGCAGTCTGTGGCGTAGTGGTTTTTTTGTTGCAGCTTGATCGAGCCTCAAAGACATGGGACGCTACCCCTATCGTTGGGGCAGGCATCGCAGCAGCAGGGAATCAGATCGTCACAACTATCATGATCACATATGCTGTGGACTGCTATCATGAGGATGCTGCAGCAGTAGGCGTCTTTATCACATTTGTTCGCCAAGTTTGGGGGTTTATTGGCCCGTTCTGGTGAGCTTCTAATTCAATTTCTGCCTCTTCCCTGACTAATGATGCAAAATAGGATCCCAGAAATGCTTGAAAGCCCAGGGTTCAGGCTAAGTGCAGTAATCTCCACGGCGACGATAATAGCAGCAGCGATACTGCCTACGATATTGTTGCAGTTCAAGGGTCGACATTGGAGACCGCAAGACGCAAAGAACTAGTTCGACCTGTTTTTTATGTTAAACTATTGGATGTAACATTAAGCTTTTTATATGCAGAATTCTCTATCTATAGGCCGCTCGTTTAACTACTTAATGTAAGCTATATTGAACATAACTCCAGTAGGCAAATTTGAGTTGGGATTTAAGGTCGCCAGACTATAAACTATTTTATATAAATCTAAATATATTTAAAAATTTAATTAATATATACAGTAGTAGGGATAGTATAAGTTTTCCTAGTATTTATTTTATAGTTAAATGTAATTAAAAGGAAGGTCTAGAGGGGGAAATCTCTAATACTCTATACTTACCCTATACCTACTTACTTTAATTAAATCTATTTATTTTATTTTAGGGGGCATAGGGGAAAAGACTAAAGTACTGGATAGAGTGCAATCTTAGCTTCTAAGTGAGCTATAACTTACCTTAATAGAATCTTTCTGTTATTTTTAAAAAGGGGAGCATTCACTTTTTCTATAACTTCCTTTTTTCCTAATTTAGAAAAAGACCAGTCCCTAGCCCGAAAGTGTGTATTGATTTAGTAGAGTCACTATTATAGTTATATATATATATATATGTGTGTGTGTGTGTATGTGTATATAATGTTATTAGCGTAAATAGCCTTATAGAAGGAAGAGTAAGCCCTTTTAACTATTGCAGAAGGATCTTTAAGTTATAATGCAGAGAGAAGCTTTAGAGAAACTTAAGTTAAGTTATAGTATAAGTATAGAATATTATACTTTAAATAATATAGTTAATAAGCGAGTTAGCCAGACAAGCGAGTTAGCTAAAAATCCCTCACCTTATATTAATACTATCAAATTAATTAAATCTTAATTACTATAAATATTACAGCTATTAAAAGAGGTTTAAATTAATCTTACTCTTTAAGCTCTTTAAAATAACTCTAAATTAAGTATATAACGTACTGTTAAACTGTATAATATTAACTGTAATACTCTATACAATCGGAAGAATAGTAAACTATTATAAAGCGATATTATATTAAATTTATAGCTCCTATTAAAGCTAAAAGAAGATACTATACTTTAATATATTTCTAATTTGGATTTATAAGGATACCTTTATTAAATCTCTATTATTAAAGATATAATAAATTAACTCCTTATTTCCTATAATATATAACCTATTAGTAAGCATTAGGCTATTAATTTTATTAATTAATAATTAGAGCTTAAATTATATTATTAATAGAAATATAACTATTAGAGAGCTTTATATAAAGATTTAAAGACTATTTATAATTAGTTTAGGCTTCTAAAGAATATAATTATAAAATATAGTATTTAATTAGATAATATTGAGAACTTTAATAAAACTGGCTTTATAATAGGTATAATCTTAATTAGTAAAGTAGTTATAAGTATAGAGAGATATAGAAAGTAAAAATTAATCCAGTTTAAAAGTTAAAAATAGATTACTATAATTAAGGCAATTAGTATTAAAAGTTAATTAATCCTACTGTTTATTATAGTTATAAGTAGTTATTACCTTTATAATTAGTATAAAAGAAGTAGCCTTTTAGCTAATTAGGCTATTACTATAACTCTAAATAGATAAATAAATAATAAAATAAATCTTAAGTAGCTAAAGCACTTTAATTAATATATAATTAATTAATTAGTTAGAACTTATTACCTTTTAATCCTTAATAGTTATAAAAGCTATTAATTAATTGAATTTATAATATATTATAAGGAGAAAAAGATTATTCTATTTTATATACCTCTTTATTTATTTTATCTACTTTAGCTACTTAATATTATATATTTTAAATTACTAAAGTAAGCCTATAGTTAAGAAATTAAGTATTTAATAAAATACTATATAATTTATATTATAAAGACTGAGTTCTTTTCTACCTTTTATACTACCTATTAAGCTACTATAATAGAAAGAAATATATAAAGAGGTTTCTAAAGAGTTAGAATTTATCTCTTTAATCTAAAAAATATTATCTTAAAGCTTAATATATAGCTATAGACCTTAATACCTCCTAGAGATAATATTAACTAAGCTTAACCTTAAACCCTAAAGATACTAAAGACTGTTATTAAAACTACTTTATATTTAAAATACCTTAAGAGATATATTAAAAGATATTATAATAGCTCTCTAGAGTTAATTCTTAAAGCTCTACAGTTTTTAATAAAGGTAGTAATAGAAAAGATATATAAAATTAAGTTAATAAAAGCTAAAAATTAAAAGCTTTAAGAGGTAAATATAGCATTTAGCTAAAAGAAAAAAATAAAAAGAACCTAACTATAAGATAGCAGTAATATAACTATAGGGACTAATTAGGATTAAATTAATTAAATAGATATAAGTATATAGATAGTAGCTAAATTATTAAGAAGTTATAGTTAAAAAAGGTTAGGCAGACTGGGTATTTAGCATTATAGTATATACAGTAAGACTGAATATAATATAAAGACTTATTAAGAGGTAATTAAAGTTATTAAAAATAAGGATAGTAATTAGTTTTAATTAATTAGATAGGTTATAGTGTTTTTATTAGTAATTAAAATATAAAGGTTGAGATTTATAGCTAACTTACTTATCTAGCTAGCTTGCTTATTAACTATATTATAATATAAAGCTTACTAAGTAATTCTATATCTATATATATAGTCTGTAGTTTACAAGGTAATAAAAGCCTGTTAGTTATTAATGCTTTATAATCCCAGAATTTAAACTACCCAGGACCCTCTGTCATTCAGTAGACGACTGCATGTAATTAGAAGCCCTCCAGTAAAGATAGTCAGACCAGACCAAACCCATGCAGCTGTATATCCCAAAGCCCTTCGCAATGCACCGCCTACAGGGGGGCCAAACAACAATGCAAATGACATAACAGAGAAAGCCATGCCAAATCTTGTCCCAATCCTCTTTGGGTCTTTTGTCAATCTTACAAAGATCGTCGGTTGCAGTGCAAAGAATGAGCCCGCGAAGAAGCCTTCACTTATAGCCGTGACAAGCAAGCGAGGCAAAGTGGTGGCTGATATGAGACAAACACTTGTGATGGCTAGGACAGTTGCAGCACATATGATTGTGTTCATCGGACCAAAGCTCTGAGCGAGGAAGGCAGGAAGAATGCGCCCGAAAATTGAACTGCTGTTGAGAATAGCCAGCAAGTACAGAGCTAAGTTTGGTGATACAATCTCCTGGTCGAGAGCATAACTTTGGACGTAGACGAACGGTGTGTACATCCCCAAGAAGACTGAGAAACATCCAAGTACAAAGAGTACATATGGCCAGTCGGTGAAGGTTGTCTTGTCGAGCAGTGGCCGCCGTTGTTTCTGCCCACCGGAGTTCAGCCCAGGACGAAGCACAAGGTTGGCAAAAGCAAGCAGGACCAGTAATAGTAAAGCCATGGCCCGGACTGCCCATGGTAGGGTTGTTTTAGTATTTAGCTCCCGAATCATAATAGGTAAAAGCACACTAGAAAACACGTCAGTCCGTTGTTGCAATTGGTAGGCAAGAATACTCACCCGCCAAGTCCACTGCCGCAAGCTGCAATTCCATTGACGAGAGGCAATTTGGTAGTAAACCATAACGAAGTAACGGCCACACTCAAGATTGACAGACAACCGGTACCAATACCAATCATCAGTCCCTGCGTAAGGAGAAATTGCCAATACTGTTTACATAAGCTTTGGAGTACGGTCCCGATGACGATGAAGCTGGATCCGACTGCGAGCAGCTGTCGAAAATAGCCACAATCATAGATAGGGCCAACTATGAAGCCTGAAAAGACCATCAAGAATGTCTGAAGGGATCCGATGACCGATATTTGGAACGGCGAGTTATTGGATAGGTCATCACGCTCGTAAATGGTTTGAAAGCTGCCAAAACTTGCTATGAGACCTGCATGGTTTTTAGTTAGTTCCGACTTCGCCTGTCTAGAGATAGTCAAGTATACTTACCCCATGTGCAGAAATAAAGACAGAACGAGCCAGCCACTTGTAACCATGCCAATAGGCCGCCATCTGGTATAGGCTTTGGTGATGCATCGTCGACAGTAAGACTGTTGTCGACAGAAGGGCTATCATCAGATGGTTCCTTTGCTTCAGTCATGGTCGCATAGAAAGTATACTCGAGAAGAACTTCTAGTTCTGAGAGACAAGTGATGAATTCACAGGAACCTTTGGCCGATACCCATCGCATGAGACTTTTGCCATGCTGCCCCACACAACCAGATACTCCGGGCTTATTCCCTTTTCCATTGTGTCTCCGTAAGCCTCGGCATTTAATTAGATCTCATCCGTTCTTGGCTCTATATGAACCCTGCAGTGGACCAGCCAAAAAAAGGTTAAAACTCAACATCAGCAGATAGAGGCGGAGGATTGGGTCTTGACATGGGTGGTCCCAGATGGGATGGGTGCAAAACACCCTGGATCCAGAATTAATGGCGAGTGATATGACCCAGATTCACACTAGTCAATTTTAGCAATTCGTAACGTCTTATGATCCATGAGATGATAAACAGTCATCGCAATAGGCAACTGTTAATTGCTTTTGATCGGAAATACCTTGGCTACGACCTTGATTGAGGGACATTTGTTGAATCGTATCCGGGAACTTTCTGATAGCACCGGGCGAATGCTGTAACTTTCCGAATTCGGTGACACATCCGATTGCCAGCTGAAGGTAGTCGCATTGTTACCTTCCTACTCAAAATAACCTAGCCTTTCAGCCAGCCATCCAGATCCGCGGCTGCAGTTACATTGTGGCAACATGGACATCACAAAGTGCGTCCGGTTTCATCACTAGCTTGGCATGACCAAGCAATTCCCATCCAGGAGTGGCAGGCTTAAATCTTGTTTTGGGCACCCTGCTGGTTACAAAAACAGATCCTTGCCTGAGACGATATGGTAAGGGTCTATGATTAGCTTCATCAGATAAGTCGCAAGGTTGACGGAGCAGCAATTGGCTCAAATACGTGATCGCGATCAAGTAGTGATATCGAGTGGCAATGATGTGAGATTTTGAAGGTGCTAAACTTATAATGACTAAAATCTATTGGAATTTGACCGAATAACGGTCCAAGTATGCTCTCCAAGCCTCATCCTCTGTATCCTTGCTTACATACCCGACATACATATCTGGTCGAATGATGATAATGCGTGGGCTTTCATTGCTGACCCAATCAGCAAAGAAGATCTTCTCGTTACTTTTGTCTTCAGCGTGTCCATTGACACGATTAGTCGCCTCGTGGGGCAGAATAGTATAAACAGGAGGCTGAATGGTCGTGTCATCGGGATGATTCCCGATGGAAATAACGAAAAAGTTTCCGTAGGAGACGTTGGAATAAAGTTGTGTGGTCTCACCGGCCCGGGTCGTCAAAATCACATCAGGACAGCGATATCCTGGTTTCCAAATCCCTTGCTCTGAGCCCTGCACAAGAGGAGTAGCAAACTCCCCGTAATGGACGCCCATGCCTGCCGTGCATTAGTAAATTATAACATGATCCGACAATGTGGAACACACCTGTGATGAAACCAGCATTTTGTTGAATCGTGGATACGTACTGCTTGGCAGCATGCACTGTATCCCTAACTAATGCAGCCGCTACTCCAATGACTTGGGCAGCTGTGGATCTTCGTTCGATGTCATAGCTGCATAGAATGTCGTTCCTTGCATTAGTCGTCAGATCAGAAGGTCTAGAAAGTGCAGCTAGACGCCAGGCTAGGGCGAAGGCGTCTGCAGCACCAGTGTTCAAGCCTTGACCGCCATTGACGGAGTGGACATGAGCTGCGTCTCCAGCTAAGATAACTCTGCCGTGGCTATCCTTTGAGATGAATGTACCAGCGAGTCTTTCCTTAACTAAGAAATCGTTAGCCTCGTCGATGAAAAATGTTGTTCATTCTGCTTACCAGTGAATGTGCTGAACCATTCAGTCTTTGTAAATTCAATTCGATGAGGTGCGAGGTGCTGTCGGATTGACTCTTCAGCCAGCTTCTGAGTGATCTCACCCTTGAGAAGAACGTAGAATCGCGACATTCCTCGCTCACGCGGGATCCATGCCACTCGAGACTCTCCATCCAGCTCAAATGTGATGATCTCAGGACATACTGGGAAGTCGGTATCCAGGAAGGTATCTAGAACCGCCCAGGTCATCTCGGGCTTTGTGCCTGTGAAGCTGATGCCCAGTGTATTTCTCACGAAGGAGCGAGCGCCGTCTGCGCCGACAGCATACTTGCTGCAGAATTTGCGACCAGACTTTGTGGTGACTTCGATAAATTCCTTATTTTCAGTGATACTTACAACATGTTCGTTGTAGCTCACTGCGTCACCGAGTCGGCTGCGCATAACCTGTTCAACGACAGGTTGGCCGATCATGAGGAAATTCTTGTGAAAAGCATGCTCAATGCCAACCCACCAATCGTTCTGACGGGACTTGAAGTCACCTTCTTTGAACGTGGAACTTGCTGCTGACTGTCAGATTATGCGGTCAGTATTATTATATGCATGACTTACTGTTGCATTTGAGGCCGTCTGGGAGAAGCTCATCCAAGATGCCTGCTACTTCAAAATATTGCTGCGTGCGAGCATTGAGGGCGTCAGCGCGACCTAGTTCCAGCGTAGAAGGCTTTTCATCTGTACCTGGTTAGCTATTTACGTCTTATACAAGAGTCCGCTGTGACCTACCCAGAACCCGTACTGAAACACCCAAAGGCTGGAGAAGAAGGGCAATGAAAAGACCAGTAGGACCTCCTCCAACAATTGTAACATCGACTTGTTCCATGATTGAGAATAGCTTCAAGTTGTAACTTCAAATTGATTGATTACACACACTACTCAGGGACTGAGGTCAAAGATAAACCACCAAACAAGCTTGTATACATGCTTCATAGCCACCTACCTAAGCTAGCCATCACTTCATCTACTAGGATCAAGGATAGAGGTTGCAAATGCCGCATTTCCGTAACAATGCCCTGGAAGATCCACCATCGGACGGCCCCGAACGTGGTGAAATCGGCCCTGGGCTACAAACCGGCCGAAGGTCTAAATCCCGGTGGGATGCCGGGCGGGATAGCGCGCGCGCCGGATACCGATCGATCTACCGGTAGAAGTGCGGACCGTTCCAGGTTTTTTACGTGCCGGATTTCTTTTCTGCCTGACTAAAAGTCCATGGTCGTTTCACAATCCAAGGATTTCATGACTCGGTGTATGGAAATAGGGTGTCAAGGTACGGCCTTGGCAGCCGGATGTGTTTACGGATTACCTTCTATTCTGGGACTTGATCCGGATCGTATCACACTCAGACCTTCCTTACATGGCCTTGACCTCGACGGGCAGGTTTTAATGACTTCCTGATGAAGCGATTATCTGTCAGATCTTTCGGACAAGAGTGAAAAATCCCCAGGGTTAAATGTTTTGCCACGCAATAGGCAATCGTCTTATAGTCCACCACTGAGACGATTCGGCTTGTTTCCGTAATTGCTGTAAATTCAACGATTAGGGTATTTGTCAGATAGACGATCTAGTTGGAGGTTGCGGTCTTTGACCTACCTGATCTGGATTTATGACATTTATTACCCTTCTATCTCCCTTGGCTCAACCGGTCGTCTTTATCCGACTCAACATCTGGTACTAACCTGATTCAAATTGCCAAACCTTCTTGCAAAGTCTTTTCTCACTACTTTCATTATGGAGGTAGTAGGCAAAAGCCCTTCTGTACCTTATACGGTCAGCGCTACTGTACACGATGTAGCTGTCGGCAAAGTCGAACCTCTGACAGCCGCGGTTGACCGTGACGCTCTCGAGACCTCCTCAAAGATCCTTGATATCATTGACAGATATCGGTTGAAACGAGGAGAAAATATGTACTCTCAAGCTGATGAATCGGCTCTCAATTTTATCGCCCTAATCTACACACACGTCAAGGCTGGACATGCCGTACCTCTATGCCTGCCCGCCTTCCCCTTCAAGTCACCAAACTCTACATCAAAAGTCTTAGGTAACCTGCCTGATAAAGGAGAGGAGATTGCTCTTGCTCATCTGAACGGTCTTTGCCAGGCTATTGGTGATGTACATGCATCAGGTGCCAAGCTTACAATCATCTCGGATGGCCTTGTTTATAATGGTGCGTTGAGTACCTGATCTTTGCCAGAAGTACAAGAACTGATGCATCATAGACCTCCTTGGTGTTCCAGACAAAGATGTCTGGGTATATGGCGAGACCCTTCGGGCAATGGCAGTCGAAAAGGGATTCAGCAACATCTCCTTTGCCCGTCTTCGAGATCTTGTAGACATGGATCTACCAAAAGATCTCGAAGACATGACTTATGTCGCCAATGCCTCCAACTTTCGCCGTGCACTGCTTAACACTTTTAGCAAGCCTGGCTGGAGCTGGGATGAAGTCCGTCAGTTGGATGATCAGTGTATGACTTATCGCGGTTACATCAAATTCCTCCAAACAGATCTGGAAACTGTCTATCCAGTAAATGAGATACGTACCAAGTCCAAGTACAAGAGGGGTATTGAGTACATAGCCAAACAAATGATGGCTCGTGGAGATGTAAGCCACCGATGGGAGTCCTAAATGAGTTCACGATGCAGGATATTGACGGTTATTAGGCATTTGCCAATGCAGTTCGACAAAGGTTCCCAGATTATGTTCGCCTCTCAATCCACCCGTCAACTGGTGCCGTCAAACTCTCCGTCAGCCTACTACCAACTGATGACTTATATACCACACCTTGGCATTGCAGTGTAGCTTTCAGACTGGATGGTACAATCAGAACGGGCATGCGATCAGAATTTGACGGCGACGACAGTCTTGAGCTAGTCTATGAAAATGGTCGACCCAGCTATTACAGAGCCAAGTCAACACTTCTTTCATGGGCTGAAGAGAAGGGTGGCATCGTCGTTGGCCCTATCTACCCTGCCGGTCTCTCTATTCGCCCTGCCAACGGACCTGGTGCTCTGACACTTGACGATATCGACACCCAAAAAGTCCGTGCTCTTTCAGAGATCAACTCACCAGTTGTTCTCAAGGGCTTTGTCAAGAAGCCCAACAAGGATCGATTTATTGACTTCAGCTACCGTTTTGGGACACCGCTGCCCTGGAAGTTTGGTTTGTTGCTTGAAGTCAAGGATCGAGGCCTCGAAACTCGAGGTTTGAATAACGTTCTTTCAGCCGAGCCTATGCCCATGCATTACGATGGCTTGTTCAAGGTGGTCAAGCAGACTGACGAGAATGGTCAAGAGAAGGTTGTCTCAACTCCGCCACAGTAAGTGCCTCAATTGCTCCCACTTGAATCTCTCAGCCACTGACTGTCGATCCTAGATTCCAACTATTCGAGGGTGCTACTACTTCTCCTCGCGACACAGGATTTACTATCTTCTCTTCGTCAACGCTATTCTTCAAGAACCTTCCACCCTGGCTTAAAGACCTAGATCTCTCCAAATTCACATGGAGCGTAGCCACGACAGCATTCGACAACACTGTCTTGAGAGGTCTACCCCTAGCTATCAACCACCCCACAACAGGCAAGCCGTGCCTACGCTATCATGAGCCTTGGCCACAGTCTAAGACAAGGTTCGATGCTTCAGATGTCATCATCGACGGCCTTGAGCCATCACAGAGCTCGGCCGTCTATGACACCATTACCTCAGTCCTTTATGATCGTCGAGTAGCACTATACCTCACGTGGGATAAGGGCGATATCGTGGTTAGTGACAACATCTTGATGATGCACACGAGAAGCGACTTTACGGCAGGAATTAATCGAGAGCTTTGGAGGATTCACTTTAATTGAGTATTACCTTATTGGAAATATAGCGATAGCCCTAGTTCAGTAGAAGTTGGCGCTTGTTAAAAGGGGGTAATATAGACCAGCCAGTATAGCTTAAGGCTTTTCCAGTAAAAAAGGAAGCCCCTATCGGTTAGGGTAAGAACCCTATACTATAAAGGTTAATATGAAGTAATATATATAAAAAGTGGGGTATAGGGCTATTAAGTAAAAAAGGATTTAAGTAAGAAAGGAAAATACTAATTAGCTTTTAGAGTTAGAGAAAAAGTAAAGAAAAAGAAAAAAGAGTTTTATCTTTAGCTTCTAGCTATAGCAGTAAGAGTAATAAAAGCAATAGAGCTAATTTATAAGATAATCCAGTTAGGGTGGTTAAGATAATAGGTCCGCCTGTATTGATAGACTTTAACTTACTGAATCTAACTGTAGATTCAGCAGAAGACTTTTCTCTAGCTAATTTCCTAAGGATCTTCCAGGCCTCGGTCGCTGACCCATCGCTAAGTGGTCGGCTTAGGAAGCTCCCTTAAATATTCTTATATAATTAAAGTAACGTACATGATAAGCGGACCGGACAGATAAGCGAACCGGATAAAAATCCCTCACCTTATATTATTACTATTAGATTAATTAATTCTCAACTAAATAATATACCGCAATCTTTAAATAAGGCTAATCTCGTTCTTACGCTTTAGGCCTATCAGGCAGACCTAAAACTAAGTCTATAATAAGCTGTAAAGATCTATAATATTAGCTATTAGTAACTCTTTAATCGAACTAAGGGAATATAAACTTATAGCAACTGTATCTATAACTTATAGAAATTAAGTAATCTAGAGGAAGAGGTTATAATCCAGTATATCCTTAACCTAGATTTATAAGGCTTTCCTCCTAAATATTGCAATATTAAAGAAATAGTAAATTAACTACTTACTGACTGTAATATATTACTAGTTAGTAAGTATTAAGCTATTAATTTTATTAAGTAGTAGCTATAGCTTAAAATATATTTTTAAAGGAAATATAACTATTATAGGGCTAAATATAAAGACCTAACTATTATTTATAATTAATTTCGGCTTATAGAGAATATAATTATTAAATATAATATCTAATTAGATAATATTTAGAACTTTAATAAGACTGGCTTTATTATAGATAAGATATTAAGCAGTATAGTTATTACTAGCTTAAAAAGGTATAGAAACTTAAAATCAGTCTAGCTTAGAAATTAGGAATAAGCTATAGTAATCTAAGTAATTAATACAGAAGGTTAGGCAATTAATCTATTTCCTATAGTTATAGGTAAATATTACCTTTAGAATTAATATAAAGAAAGTAACCTCCTAACTACTTAAGTTATTACTATAACTGAAAATAGCTAGATAAATAATAAGATAGGCCTTAATTAGATAAAGCACTTTAATTAAGCTATAACTAACTGATTAATTAGTCCCTATTGCCTTTTAATCCTTAATAGTTATAAAAGTTACTAGTCAGCTGATTTCTAAATATATTATAAAGAGAATAATATTTTTATACTCTATATACTGCCTTATTTATTATATCTACTTTAGCTTCTTAATATTAGCTACTTTAAGTTATTAAAAAGGGTATATAATTAAAAAATAAAGCGACTGATTAAAAGGTCTATAACTTATATTAAGAAGACTGACTTCTTTCTAGCGTTTTATATAACCTTTTAAATTACTATAACTAAGAGAAATATTAAGGGAGGTTTTAAAGGAGCTAGGCTTACTCCTTTTAACTCTAAATATATTATCTTAAAGCTTAATATATAAATATAGACCCTAATATCTCCCTAGGAGGTTATTAAACCTTTAACCCCTTAGACCTTAAGGACCCTAAAGATAATACTAGAGACTTAATCTCACTTAAAGTATCTATAATAAAGGATTAGAAATTATAAAAGTAGCTCCCTTAAGTTAATAATTAAAGCTATAAAGTATTTTAAGAAAGGATAGAGCATTCTTTTATATAAAATAGCCTTATAAGAGGCTAAGATTTAGAAACTTTAATAAGTAAATAATATATTTAGCTGGCAGTATAAGGTAAAAAGAATATACCTATAGAGAAGAGGGACTATAACTATAAGGAATATTTAGGATTTAATTAATTAGATAGATATAAATATATAGATAGTAGCTAAATTATTAAGAAGTAGTAACTGTAAAAGGTTATAAAGATAGAAGCCTCAGTAATATAGTATTTACAGTAAGACCAGTTATAATATAAGAACCTATCAGGAGGGTATTTAGGCTATTAAGAATTAATATAGTAATTAATTTTAATTAATTAAATAATCTATTTTATTTTTATTACGATTTATTTTATAAAGGTTAAGATTTTTATCCGGTTTACTTATCTGTCCAGTCTGCTTATTATATACATTAAATAAAAAGTAAATAATAAAGGTAATAATAAGGGGGTTATAATAGTTTAGCTATAGAGGTATAACTCTTTTATAAGTATAATTTTATATTCTCTTATTAATTAAAATTATTTCTAAGTAATTAATATATAATTTAAAAAGAAGTAAAACTGTCTTATTTAATATATTTAAATTTTTTACATTTAAATAGATGCCTAAGCTTCTTAATATTCTCCTTATTATTAACTGTAAGGTTAACCTATCCCGACAGGTTAAAAACTCTATATATTATAACTGTAGATATTGCCCTTATAACTAAACTCTAACTAAAATAAACTCAATATACTATAACTTACGCAGCAGTTATTTAACTGCACACAAATGCAGCTGTATCTTCCTCCTTTAACCCTCAATTAATTCAACACAACTAGCCCACTCAACCGTCAGTCAGCCCATCAAAAGACAAGGAGTCAGTCAATTAATCCCTAGCCCCCCTTCGCTCCACATTACTAACCACTTTCGCAGGCCTCACATAATAAGATATCCAGTCGGTAAAGCCTACAGCAGTTACGGAATAACTACTATTACAATAACAACTTCGAACTTACAGCCGAGGACATTAGAGAAGCCCTTAAGCGATACAAAGTCTCAAGGGACTCCAAGCTGGCACAGGACGCCTTGGCCTTCTAGCTCGACTATTCCAGCCGTACCGATAAGGATATAGCCAGCCTAGCCGCCTTCAGCTACAGACTTCTGCTAGACTTGCATTTCTACAAGGAGGCTTATTTAATATATATTAATTTTAATTAATTATATTAACTCTTTTTCTTATAACTTCTTTTAAATTTTATTAATTTTAAATTATACTGTTTATATTTATTATTATAGTTATAAGAAAGGTCCCTTCTTACAGTATTAAGGAAGCCTCTCTCTTTAGAATTAAGTAACTTAATAGGTAGCTTTTCTATTAATTTATTATAGTCCCTACAGTTATATTAATATACTTTATAAGCAAGTTAGCTACCTAAGTAAGTTAGCCAGTATACTGTACAGCTAAAAATAGCTTACTCTATAATATTTAAATACTTTAATAAAATAGCTAAAAATCTATAAAAAATCCTTTTTATATTAATATAACTAGTCTTATTATAGTATAATTTATAAAATATTTAAACGATTTTATTATATAGAGAAAACCTTAAGTATACAGTATATTCTATAGTGTAAATAAGTATTAAAGTTTATAAATATATAGGATTTTCTTTTTCAAAATAGAAAGTTTTATATAATAAAGTTTATAAGCAAGTTAGCTATTTAAGCAAGTTAGCTAAAAATCCCTTACTTTATATTAATACTATTAGATTAATTAAATCTTAATTACTATAAATATTATAGCCTTTAAAAGAAGCTTAACTTTATCTTACTCTTTAAGCCCTTTAAAATAACTTTAAATTAAGTATTTAATATACTATTAAAATATATAAAGTAAATTATAATACTTTTAGCAATTAGAAAAAAGGTAAAAAACTATAATATAGAATTATATTAAACCTATATAAGCTATTAAAGCTAAAAGAAGAGACTATCTTTTAATATTCTCTTAATTAAGATTTATAAGGATTTCCTTATTAACTCTCTATTATTAAAGATATTATAAATTAACCACTTATTAACTATAATATAATATTTATTAATTAATATTAAGCTAATAATTTTATTAATTAGTAATTAGAGCTTAAATTATATTATAACTAGAGATATAACTATTAGAGAGTTTTATATAAAGATTTAATTACTATTTAAAATTAATTTAAGTTTATAGAGAATATAATTATAAAATATAGTATATAGTTAGATAATATTTAGAGCTTTAATAAGACTGGCTTTATAATAAATATAATATTAATTAGAAAGGTTAGTATAAATATAGAGAGGTATAGAAGGTTAATATTAATTTAGCTTAGTGTTACGACCCCTGCGGTTACATTATGTATACCCTACATTTTTCGCTAATTAACTCTCACTAATATCTAGACCCCTGTTATAACTGTAAGCCGCTAAAACTTACAACTTATAGCTTATAATTGCAACTTACAATTAGACTTATAATATATATTATAAGCCTACCCTATAACTGTAAGCTAACCCCAGTATATATATATATTTCTTTAGTATTAAATAAAATTTAGCTTACTAGCTATTAATAAAATATCTTTACTTAAATATACTTAACCTACTCTATTTACTATTAAGAGATATAATACTTTATAACGCTTAATATCTATACCCTATATATCTATTAATATAAACCTAATATAGATTAATTTATCCCTTAGGAGTTATAACTGTTATATATTAATAGCTCTTATTTAGACTGTATTATATAATACTGAGTAATACTTATATAATAGTACTAGCTACCTTTAGCTAATCTTCCACCTTAGGCTAATAATAGCTAAGTTTGCCCCTTAAGATTTAGTAGACTCTTTAAGAAGAACTTAATATACCTATAAATATAGATAATAAGGACTCTAGGGAAGTAGTCTCAGTCTATCTATCTAAATATAAAGAGAAAATTAAGAAGCTTAAAAAGGAATTTATTTAATTTAATAACTCTTATTATAAACTTATTAAATAATTTAAATATAATAGCAATATAGCTAAAAAGGAAATTAATACTCTTAATGGTAAAGTTATTAAACTTATTAGGATTATTAAAGGATTTAATAAATAAGCTAAAACTAGCTAATAGCTTTATAAGGAGTATATTAAATATACTGCAGTATTTATAGTAATAAATAAAGACTTAAAAGAAATTCTTAAGCTATATTAATTTAATCCTTTTAATAGAGATACTGATAAACTCTAGGGATTTTTAAATAGCCTATATAGCTACTAGCTGTATTACTCTATTTAATTTAATAATAATAAACTTAAGGTTTAATATACTATAAGTCTTCTTAAAGATAAAGCTAAAAGACACCTTAATTAATATCTAACCTAAATTAAATAACCTAAATACACTTATTAATATTATAGTAGAAATTAATATATAGCAATATAAATAATATAAAGAAAAATAAACTGTAAAGAATAGAGGATTCTACAATCCCAATTAAAATAAAAATAAAGCTAATTAAGGAAGAAGCTAATAAACTAATACTTCTTATAGAACCTATATAGGACTTATAATAATTAGAGCTATTAGGTTTAATAAATCTAAGCTTACCTACTAGAACTATAGTAAAAAAGGCTATAAAGATTAAAAATATAGAAACCCTATAAAGACTAATTAAAAGTATAAATTAATACCTAAAAGTAAAAATACCTAATAAAATAATTTATAAGAAAATAATAAATTATAAATAGCAGTCTATACCTTAAAATAAGTTATAATAGCTTAAACTAGATATAATACTACTTAATATATTTAATACCTTAATTTTTATTTAGATATATTTATTTCTTAACTATAAGATCTATTTTAAAGCTATAAGGAAGTAATAAATAAATACTATTTAGATAGAGGTTAATTAATCTAAAGATATTAAATTAATTTAAAATCTAGATATTAAGCTATAAAATAGTATTAAAAGGAATAAAAAGCTACTAAATAATAAGAATAATTAAAAAACTCAGAATATAGATAATACTATTAAGAAAATAGCTATAGATATATAAAAAAGGTCTAATAAGACTCTATATATTAAGAAAATTAAAACTATTAATAATAGGAATATTAATAATAAGAAAAAGAAAATATAAAAAATAAATAGTACTCTATATTAAAGTATACTAATAAATATATAAAATATATTATTACTATAATTTAAAAAGGGAAAGAGATTGCCTTTAAAATAAATAAAATATTTACCTCTAAAGAAATTAAAGAAGGACTGAACTACTTTATAGATAGCACTTTCAGTAAAATATAACTGCCTCTAAGTAATAGCACTATATCTATACTTAAGGAAGTAATAGATAGAAATAAAGCGGTAGATATAATCCCTATAAGAACTACCTAAAGATAACTAAATAGATACTATAATAACCCTAATTACTCTATAAATAGCTACTTAAATAAGAGGGCTTAATATTAATAGCTTAAAAGAGAAAATTAAAGACTATAGAATATAGACCTTTAAGAAAAAACTATTAAACTATAATATAATAAATTTAGAAATTAATATTAAGATAATAAGTAATAAATATATTAAGAATTAGTATAAGAATATATAGAAATAGTATAAGATAATAATATTTATATTTAAGCTATTATACTTAAGGAAGAATAAGACCTTAAGATACTACTTTAAAAAGCTATAGTCTTTATAGACTAATAAAGATACTCTATAGACTTAAAATATTAATAACTTTTATAGCTATTCTATATAGCTTACTACTATATACTATATTAATAAGAAAAAGTTTATAATAACTATTTCTTAATAGAAATATTAAAATATATATAATAAAAACTATATCTTATTATTAATATTATAAAATATTAAGTATATATTTAATACTAAAAGTATTAAGTAGTATAGTTTTAAATATATATAGAAATAAGAGAATATATATTAAGATATATTAAAAACTAGGGAATTATTAATTAATAGGGTTAATATATAATTAACCCTAAAGCTAAAAATATAAAAGAAAAGAACCTTAATAATAAATACTTTAGATAATAATAGTAATAATTTATAGAAGGAGACCTTAATAGAGGAGATATTTTAAACTTTAAAACCCTATAATAATAGGAATAAGAAGAGTAATTAGAATAAGAAATAATAATAAAATCTTAAAAGAAGCTTAAAGAATAATATAAATACTTTAATAATAATTTATATTATAATAGTAAATATAACCTTAACTACCTAAGCCTATTAAGAAAAGGTCTATACTTATTATACTATTAGAGCTATAATTAGCTAGAGCTATTAAAAAGGGATATAATAACCCTATAAGAGCTTTAAGATTAATTATAAAGGGTTAATAAACTTACTTAAATATATAATTATAAATTAAGGGAATATAGCTAACTGTATTTATAAATAGTAGAATTAATATTAATATAATTAACCCTTATATAGTTAATAAATTAAAGCTATTATAGAAAATTAAGGATAATCCTTATTTAATATAAAATTTAGAAAGAGGATATTTTATTTATAATAGAGGACTTATTATTTAAAAGATTAAGTACTTAAAGGTATTTATTAGAACTTAAAAGCAATATATTAATCTCAATATTATCTCTATATTAAATTATACCTTAATATTAAGATATCTATAGCTATATTGCTATAACCTATAAGATATTAATTAGAGAACTGGCTAAATCTACTATATAGAGGAATCCTTTAATAATAAATTAATTAATTTAGAAATAGATAATAAATAGAGATTTTAAACTTTAATTAAAGTAATTAGTAAAATATAGTATAAGAAAATAATAGAGACTTACCTATCTCTAAAAGGAGTATAATATAAATAAAGTAAAAGTAAAGTAAGAAGAATTAGAAAAATAGTTACTGCTTTTAGTTAATAACTATAAGAATTAAATTAAAGTATAATATATTTAGGAATAGTAAAAGCTAGATAGCTAAAAAGTAGAGATAATATCTTAAAGTGCTTAAAGTCAGTAGAATTAAAAATACTTATAAGAGATAGACTTAAGAATATACTATAGGAGTACTATATCTATAAGAAACTATTTAAAGAGGAACTTAAAATAAAAGTACTGTAATATAGTTACTAAAACTATAAGATTTACTTTATATTAAATAATCTACCCTTTTAGAAGATTTATAATCTTAATAAAATAGAACTTACTATACTTAAGGAGTACTTAAAAGAAGAACTATAAAAAGGCAATATATATAAATCTATATTATCTATTAGATTTTTTATAATATTTATACCTAAGAAAAATAGAAAATTATAACTTATTATAGATTACTAATAGTTAAATGCCCTTACAGTTAAAGATAAAACCTTAGTTCTATTTATTATAGAACTTAAGGATTAACTGTAAGGAAAATAAGTTTTTACTGCTTTAGACTTTAAAAGAGCCTATAACCTTATCTATATTAAGGAAGGTAATAAATAGAAAACTGCCTTTAGAATTAAATTTAGACTTTTAAATAGTTAATTATACCTTTTAGACTTATTAATACTTTAGTAATATTTTAAAGGATAATTAATAATATATTATAATAATACCTTAATATCTTTATAGTTTATTACCTAAATAATATCTTAATCTTTTTAAATAATAAAGAAGAATATAAAGGATATATCTATAAGGTTTTAAAAGTACTATAAGATATTAATTTATTTATAAAATCTAAAAAGAGTTACTTTTATATTAAAGAAGTTAACTTCTTAAGATATATAATTTCTTTAGAAGAAATCTAAATAGATTAAAAAAAGATTTTAATAGCATATAATTAGCTTATACCTATAATTATTAAAGAAGTATAAAGCTTTTTAAGTTTTACTAATTATTACTAAAGATTTATTAAAGACTTTAATAAAATAGTAAACTCTCTTATTAAACTTATTAAAAAGGACTAAAGGTTTATATAGATATAGGATATTTAGAAAGCTTTTAAAAAGCTATAAAATGCTATCTTTAGTAAATTAGTATTAACTATATTTAATTTAATAAAAGAAATTAAATTTAAAATAGACTCTTTAGACTTTATATTAAGAGGATAAATTAAATAATAAAATAATAAAAGAAAGCTATATCCTATTACTTTCTATTTATATAAGCTATATAGAGTAGAACTTAATTACCTTATTTATAATAAAGAATTCCTAGCTATTATTAACTGCTTTAAGGAATTTAGATATTACTTTATAGGAAGTCTCTATTAAATTAAAGTCTATACTAACTATTAGAATATATCTTACTTTACTACTATATAAGAATTAAACTGATAATAATTATACTATATTGAATATTTATATAAATTTAACTTTATAAATATATAGTATAAGGGATCTAATAATAAATAAGTAGATACTATTAATTAAAGACTGGATTTTAATACTAATACTATTAAAATAAAGGAAAAACTCCTAGAAATTAATAAAAAAGGAAAATATCAATTTACTTAACTAATTAAAATAATAGCTAGAACTATTAGATTTAAATTACTAAAGAAACCCCCTAAACTTATAAAGGAATAATAGAATAAGTTTAATAAAGCTATAACCTTTTATAACTAATGTATTTAATAAGCATGCGGGTCAGACAAGTATGGGGGTCAGTATACTGTATAGTATTAAAGTACCTACTCTATAATATTTTACTTCCTTAAATAAAATAGCTAAAAGTCTAATAAAAATATTTTATAAAATAGTATAGTTAGATTTATTTAATACTATTTCTTAAAGATTTTTAGCTATTTTATTTTATATAGAAATCTTAATAATACAGTATATCTTACAGTATATTTGATTTTATAGCTTATAGCTATATAAGAATTTTTTAAAAACCTAGGGAAATTAATACAGCTTACTTTAGGACTTATTTATATACTGTCTAAGTTTTAAGTATTTTAAGCTTAATTTAATTTTTTAAGAATTATTTAAAAAACAGCTTTTAAGGTAAAAAGTATACTGACCCGCATACTTATCTGACCCGCATACTTATTAAACACGTTATTAGATAATAAAACATTATAAAGATAGAATCTTTTAAAATAGAGTAATCTATACTAATAAAAAACTATATATTCCTTAATTAATTATAGATAAATATATTAAATACCTATACCAGACAGTTAAATATAAGAAAAAACTAAATAATAGAGAATTCTAATTATATATTTTCAATAATTACTTAAGAGGATAACGTGTTTAATAAGCGAGTGTTACAGATAAGTGAGTGTTATAAAAATCCCTCACTTTACATCTTTACTATCTAATTAGTTATTTCTTAATAACCCAATATACTACAGTCTTTAAATAAAGTTAGAATCCTTCTTACCCTTCTTACCCTTCAGAATAACCCCAATCTAAAGACTTAATGCACTGCAATAATCTATAGGGTAAACTATTATACCTTATATCGCTATTAAGATGGCATTTAATTGCAATGCAATTGTATCCCCAATTCTTAAAAACTATCTAATCTGGAAGAATAGATAATAGTTCAATTTATCCTTAACCTAGATTTATAAGGATTTCCCTTATAACTGCATTTTATAGAAGAAATAGCTAATTCTCTACTTACTGACTGCAATATATTACCTATTAGTAAGTATTGGGCTTATAACTTTATTAAGTAATAACTAGAGCTAAAGATATATATCTTTTAGAGATATAACTATTAGAGAGCTAAATGTAAAGATCTAGATATTATTTATAGCTAGTTTTAGCTTATAGAGAATATAATTGCAAAATATAGTATCTAATTAAATAATATTTAGAACTTTAATGAAATTGGCTTTATAATAGGCTTTATACAGTCTGGGATAGTTATTATAGGCTTAGAAAGGCAAGGAAGACTGAAATCAGTTCAGTTTAGAAACTGTAAATAGATTACTGTAATTCTAGCGATAAATACTGAAGGTTAATTAATCCCGCTATTTATTATTAGTTTAGGCTAATATTATTTTACAAATTAGTATTAAGAAAGTAACCTCTCTAGCAATTAGGTTATTGCAATAAGCCAAAATGGCTAAATAAATAATGACCTAGGTCTTAAGTGGTTAAAATACTTTAATTAATTAATAGCTAAGCGATTAGTTAGTCTCTATTGTCTCTTAATCCTTAATGGTTATGAAAGTCACTACTTGGCTGATTTTAAGAGATACTATTAGGATTATAAGATTATTACACTTTATATGCCTCCTTATACATCCTACTTACTCCAGCCTCTCGATATTGGGTATTTTTCAGTACTAAAGAATACTTATAGTTAAGAAATAGAGCATCTAATTAAATGCTTTATAACCTATATTTTAAAGACTGAGTTCTTCCTAGCCTTTTATACTGCTTTTTAAGCTACCTTTATAGAAAGTAATATCTAGAGAGCTTTTAGAGGAGCTAGACTTTATTCTCTTAATTTAGAAACTGTCATTTTAAAGCTTAATATATAGCTATAAACCCCAATGCCTCCTAGGGAGGCAAACCAACTATCGAGTCTATAGGTTTTAAAGACCCTAAAGACAGTAAAAGAGGCCCAATCTCACTCTAAATACCTTACTAAATAAATTGCTAGGTATAAGAGTAGCTCTCTAGAGTTAATAATTAAGGCTATTAAGTTAAATATAAAAGCAATAATTGCAGTTATATATAAGGTAGTCTTATTAAGAGATTAAGTCTGAAATCTTAAAGAGGTAAATAGGATACTAAGCTATCGCTAGAGGGCAAAAAGGATAAGATTATAGAAAGGAGGGTTAATAACTGTATAGAATGCATTATAAGTAATTAATTAGATGGATGTTAATATATAAGTAGTTATAGAATTATTAAGAAGTAGTAATTAAGGAAGGTCAGTTAGACCGGGCATTTGGCAATATAGTATATGTAGTAAGACTGGGTATAATATAAGGACCTATTAGGTAGTTCTAGAGGCATCTAGAGAAGAGTATAATAAGTGATTTTAATTGATTAGATAGGTTGTAGTGGTTTTATTCTATAGATAATAAAGAGTAATGAGATTTTTATAACACTCCCTTGTCTGTAACACTCGCTTATCAAACACATTATTTTAAAACTAAAGGTAACTAGTTTAACCGCCTAACCTATAAAAATAATTAGTATACAGACTGCTAGAACTATATATTAAGAACTATTACTAAAATAATAATATAAGCTTTTAGAGAATAATAACACTCTAGTAATAAACTTTAAAACCTATAGGAAATAAGATTTAACCCTAAAGGATAATAAATACTATAACTTAAATAGATACTAGATAAATTTAGAGAAGAACTAATATAGGATATATATAAATATCCCCTATATAGCTACTAAGGTATTATAAAAATACTTAAATAACTATAAGGAAGGTATAGAATAAATAATATAAAGAAGATAGTAGAGAAAGTAATTAAATAATGCAATATTTATATAAGAATTAAAGCATAATAATATAAGCCTTATAGATAGCTATAACTACTACCAGTAGTATAATAACCCTAGGACTTAATTATAATAAACTTTATAATTAAGTTACCCTTATTAAAAGAACCCTTAATCGGTATCTTCTATAACAGTATTATAGTTATTATTAATCGACTTATAAAATTCTTATGTTACCTACCCTATAGAGAATCTATAAATACAGAAGAACTTTTATATATCTTTTATTAATATATTATTAGTATATACAGATTACTAACTGAGATCCTATTAAATAGAGGACTGATATTTATAGCTAAATTTTAATAAATACTTATATTATACTTAAGACTTAATTACTGACTTATAATAGCCTTTAGACTATAAGTAGATAGATAAACTGAATAAATAAATTAAGTATTAAAATAATACCTATAATACTATATTAACTATAGATAAAACAATTAAATTAAAAAGCTATCTATTATATAATTAGCTTATAATATTGCCTATAATAAAAGTATAGAGATAGAACTATTCTATATTAATTTCAGATTTATTCTAAATGCTTATTATAGTAAATAAAATATAAAAATAATTAACCTTATTATTATTTTAAAGGCAGATAAATTAAAAAATTTATATAAAGAAAAAAAACAGAATTAAAATTTATTAGAAAAAGAATAAAAAATTATTATAATATTAAGAAGGTAGGAAGATTAACCTTTAAGGAGGGAGAGATAGTCTATCTAGCTATAAAAAATATTATAATAAAATAACCTTTATATAAATTAGATTTTAAATATATTAAACCCTATAAAATTAAAAAGAAAATCTTAGAAAATAACTATAAACTGGACTTATTACTAAAAGTTAGGCTCTATTTAATCTTTTATATCTCCTTTTTTAAATTAGTAGCTAATATAATATAAATTAGAATTAGTAATAAACCTAAAGAAATTAAAGGATTAAAAGTTTATAAAGTGGAAGTAATTAGGGATATAAAAAAGAAGAATAAATAAATAATATATTTAGTAAAATAGAAAAACTACTTAAAAATTTAAAATATATAGAAACTATTAGAATACCTACTTAATGCTTAATAACTCCTAAAGAACTTTTACTAATAATAGAATTAAGCCACTTAAAAGGAATATCAATAAAAACTTTATTCTAATTAATAATACTAGTATTACCTATAATCTATATTTCTATAGTAGTATAAAACTTAATATTCTTAGTGGCCTTTAATTTATCTATAGTCTCTATATTCTAATAAAATATCTCCTTAATATATTCTTAAAGCTATCTCTTTTAATAATATAAATGCATTAAATAACCTAAATGCTTATTTACTTACTATTATAAGGCTAGCAAATTATTCTCAGTAACTTCCTCCTCTTATTCTAAATAACGCTTTTTAGCAATAAACCGGTCTGCTATAAATAATATTAGCTTAAGATAGAAAAAGTTATTAAGAAAAACTAACCCTTAAGTAGAGTTACCCCTTTTCTATTATAAGACTGGCTATAATAAGTATACTGTATATACTTCTTATACCCTTCCTTTACTTAATATTTTAAGTTATAAGAAGTATAATAACTATAAGGCATAATAAGGAAACTGGTATTTTTAATTAAAATTGCCTATACCTTATAGTTATAAGTAGTTTTAGATTTTAATATAATAGATTAATATAAAAATAATTATAAGTATAAGTTAGAACCTACTAATAGATAAAAATAATATTAATTAAAGTAATTAGGCCTTAAGGATAAGACTACTAGAGGGGAGAGATTATATTATAACCCCTATAGTTATATTATATATACTCTATATTTTTTACTAATTAACTCTTATTAATATCTAGACCCCTATAATAACTGTAAGCCGCTAAAACCTATAACTTATAGCTTATAATTGCGACTTACAATTAGACTTATAATTTATACCATAAGCCTACCCTATAGCTATAAGCTAACCCCAGTATATATATATATTCCTTTAGTATTAGATAGAATTTAGCTTACTAGCGATTAATAAAATATCTTTATCTAAATATACCTAACCCACTTTATTTACTATTAAGAGATATAATACTTTATAATACTTAGTATCTATACCCTATATATCTGCCAATATAAACCTAGTATAGACTAGTTTATCCCTTAGGAATTACAACTGTTACAGAAGTAGTAAATAAATTAAAAATAAGAGTTCTAAATAAATTAAATAGTATTAAAGAGCTTAATAGGGATTTATAAAGGGTTAATAAGCACTTATTAAGGGAATAAAGAGGAGAAAGAGACTTATAGTAATATACTTTTAAGAGGTATTAATATAAATAAAGTAATAAATTAATAAGTTAATAGTAATATAAATAACTCAATTATCTTAATATAAAGTAATAATATAGTAATAATATAGTAACTAATTATTAATAGGTCTATAAAAGCCTTTATATTTATTAAAAGGAAAGGTAGCTAAAGTCTCTTTATAGATTTACTTAAGAAATATAGTGAAGGAATAGTAAAGGAATAATAAGGTAGAAAAGCAATAAGGGTAATATAATATAAACTGTAAAGAAGAAAGAATAGAAAAACAGAATTAAAAGAAAAGAAATACCTTATAGTAATAAAATATAAATACTTAAGTAAAAATTATAATAAAGAAATTTAATTTTAATAGCTATTAAGCCTATAATTAAATTAAATACTAATAGTATATAGTATTATATTAATAACTAACTGCTTATAAAACGCTATAATAAAATAAAATAAAGAGATTATATAAAGACTATACAGCTATTAATAACTATATAGGTTAAGGCTATTTATAATAATTCTAAAGATTAAAATTACTAAGAGGGAGGTAATTATAAGAGTATTTAAGGGAGCTTCTTAAGCTAACTAATTAGTTATAAGTTAATAACTGAGGCTTAGAAGATCTTTAAGAAATTAGCTAGAGAAAGGTCTTCTGCTAAATCTACAGTTAGATTTAATAAGTTAAAGTCTATTAATATAAGCAGACCTATTATCTTAACTACCCTAACTGAATTACCTCACACTAGGAGCCTTGAGTTACTGCTATCTCTTAATAACTGACTTTAAGGTGTATGAAAAGAAGGTTATTAGCTGCATAAACAGCTGTAAATATATAGTCTGGTACAACACCTAGGAATAAAAGTTGTATGTCTATGCAGGTCTGATTTTAACAGCCACTGAGGCTCCAGGTGCATTACGATTATAGTCGAAGCCAATCTCAATCTTCCAACAGCTGTTACCGCGACCGACGTCGAATTGCGCAAACGCACAGGTAGGATCCAAACTGCATCTATTGATGCATTCTTCAAACGTGGTGTCGTTTATTTCGACGCCTGTAGGCTGAAAGCCATCATATTTCCAGTTGCACCTCAGCTCGTAACGATCGCCGTTAGCGGCGACGTATGGGCTAGGAAGAGAATCGCATCCAAGGACAGGGGCTACAGCCGCAGTTGTGGCGGCTGCGGTAGTAGTTGCGGATGTTGCGACATCTTGACTGGTAGTAGTAGTAATGAGCGTCGTGTCGTCAATCTCAGTAGTAGCCGTTGTCTGGGCGACGAATGTCTCGATGGTGCTGCTTGGTTCGTCTGTAGAGGTCTCAGACTCAATGGGGGTTTCTATAGACCCAGTGGTAGTGAGAAAGGTTGTTGCTGTCTCGGTTGATTTAATGTTGCTTGAGATAGTGGCGGTGGTCTCGATAGTGACGGAAGTAATAGCGGCTGAAGAGGAAAGGCGGCATGGCCCAGCGCTAACACCCGCAGAGGCGACGAAGGCCAAGGCCACAAGATTCAAGAGGCCCATTGTTATGAATGACTGATATCAGACAAAAAATGTGATATAAACGATAGTGTGAAAAAAATTTAAGGAAGGCCTCTTTATTACTTATATATTCATTATTAGTAACTTCTTATGCCTCGAGTCATTCATCAGATTATTGACAGGCTACTGGCACGCTAGAGGACATATCGTGCTCCCCTGTGCTGTATGTAATTAAAGAAACCATTCAGCCGCACTAAAAGTGGACATCGCATGCTGTCAGAATATAAATGCTACTGAATTTATTTACTGAGATTAGTGTAGTGACACTATTGTCAATAGTGCGCCATATAAGATATTACAGTAGATTAGGCCCTGTGCTACTTACATCCCTATTGTCTATCCCGTTTTCAGTGAAAGCGGATACCCCTGTCGGTATCTAATGCTGTGATTGGCCAGAAAGAGGGACCAGAATGGGGTGAGGCAGAAAGCCTCTGTTACTTTTCACCTTAATCTATCAATTGAATTGAACTTCAAACCGGTCGCAACGCTGTAATTTACATTTTTAAATACTAATGCTGTTAGTTTAGTATATCCTTAATGTAATGAATCGATGCATTGAGCCAAATCGTATTTTACAGATGAAAAGTTAGGGGTATAACTAATCCATTTAGGTTAAATGGATTTGATGTGTCTGTTTATTAGTGCGGTTTATTTTATATGGGAGTTTAAATAGATTTAGTATTGAAGCCGCCGCTAAGCTAGGATTCAGCGATTCCGTTTAGGTTAAATAGAATCGCTATGCACTTTCATTAGCGCCTTTTCTTTTAGTATGGGGATTTAAATGGAACCGCTAGCGATTCTGCTGTACAGCTAAGATAGGATAGGCTGGTAAGCTAGATATGAGCTTCCCTCGATATAATAAATCGATGCATTAACTTGAAATGCATTTTAGCGATAAAAACCTATAGGTAACCTGAATCCTTTTGGGTTAAATGGATTTAGGTTATTATTTCATTAGTATGTTTTTTTTTACTATAGGCTTTGAAATGGATTCAGAGCTGAATCCGCCTTACAGCTAGGATAGGTTGAGGTGCCAACAGTACTTAGCAGGCATGTGAAACTGACAGTACCCGATAAAGCTATATTAAAAAAGCTTAAGTAAAGCTTGATGTTGCATTAAGCAGCGGGTTTCTATATCGTTTGGTGAACTAAGACAAGGAAGATAAACCCCCGTTATAATAATTGGATAGTAGACTTTATATTGCGATAGGGTAGGAACAAGCTCAGGCATAATAAGAGAAAGATTTAGATGTATGAGTAACACAACTAGTAAAGGTTTGTAAATGCTATCTGTCCCTTTATGCCTTAATAATATCGCAACCGTCAAATGTGTTACCCTTCTTATGATAGATAGTCCCGCAGTAGTAGGCAGTCGGATTCCCCTGAGTGTCAGTAGGCGACTCGGGATCGTGGACGTAGACAGCGCGGAACTTGTAGGCAGTGTCATCGCTATCCCCTTTGAAAACTCCAGAGGGTGTGACAGGCATTATCATCAGAGGTGCACCGACTTTGCATCTCGAATTATCCACGAACGCAAAATTCTCTGTGTTCCGGTATTTATGGGGGTACTGGTTGTCTTTGAGAAATGTCAATTCTGCCCAAGTCAAGGGGAGACGAATATCCGTTGAGAAATTACTTACCACCAACGACATCACCAGAGCGCTGCAGGTTTACGCCCCATGATACAGCTAGGTGAACCTGCCGTCCCTTGACCGTGACCTTGCCTGGTCTTTGTTCAGCATTCAATGACGGAATATAAGCAGATATGGAATTGGGGACGGACCGCATTTAACGTCAAATTCCGTATCCAAGTTTGGGACGTTGACTGGTGTAAGGTTGGGTAAACGCTTGTCCAACCTATGGGGTGGAGCTGCCAGAGCGAGCGACGGAAGAAGACAAAGGGTCGTAGAGAGCTTCATAGCGGCAAGTGTGTGTCAATTTAGATCCAAGAAAGAGTGAAAGAGTTATATAATAAGAGCAAACAGGGCAAGGTTGTTCTTCTCGCGGATATATATGTCTAGACGTTCAGGATGATAACTGTTAACACCCAGGTATACTTGTTCCTTCTTGTTGAAGAAGGGTTTGGTCTTATATCCTCAACGGGTCTCTGTCCGAGCCGGAACAGAAGCCACGAAGGCGGAGGAGCCCAGGAGGTCAAAGCATGTTGTCGCTGAAATCCGAGCCCATAAGACGAACATCATCCAATTCTCTTCCGGTATACCCTCGAAGATATCTTCATACAACCAACAGCCAGAGTCTGTTGGTTGATAATATGGTTATCTGCTACTCAAGGCAGAAGTTGCCAGTGTAGATCATCCTAGCGGTTAAAAGATTTACTTTTCACCTCGCTGTAGAATTGCGTCAGTAATCCATCCGTCACGGGACGAAAGGAGATATAACTTGTTTATCCTGGATGCTTTTGGTTGCTGTTAGTCATATCTACAACAGAGGGACGTGCATGATTGGATATATGTGGTCGTTGTTGGTTATGTCTACAACAGAGGGCCGTGCCTAATGGATATATGACTCGCTGGTGGAGGGTCCTGTTGGTTTCTTGTTGGTTATATCTGCAATAGAGGGCCGTGCCAGGTTGAAAATATGCCTCGTTTACGTAGGGTGCTGTTGGTTGTTAGCTATGTTTACAACAGAGGACCGTGCATAGTTCGCCATATGATTTATTTATGCTGGATGCTGTTAGCTGTTGTTGGTTATGTCTAGAAAAATGCCGTGCATGTATAGGCATCACGATTTCAAGAGGTACATACTGCTAAGATTTAGTATGGGCAAATCTCATGTTTTGCTTCCCCCGAAGGTCACTTATACAGGGGGCTGTTAGTCGTTAGTTGTAAGCTATGTTTATGGAAGAGGGCCGTGCTTAATAATTATTGTCTAATTGGTATTACTGGTGTAGAGTGACGTAGAGAGCTCTTACGTCAGTGATACGTTCTGAATGAATTAAATCACATGATCCATCGGTTGAAAAGGGCCAGGTTACCTTTGACACGTGGAGCTCTACAGTATTAAGCTGAGGTGAATTACACGTATCAGTAGCCCTAACATAATCTCGACAACTTCCAACCCTTCTCGCTTCCTCGAATTACCACCCACTACTATCACCTTGACGACCTTACCGCCGCTTCCTCTCGCTTAACTCATCACGCAAGATGGTAGACACTGATTACTACTCCCTGATTCACGAAGGTGCCGACGGTGTCCCACCAGGCTGGTTTGACGAACAGCGAAGCCGTTGCAAGAGCAAAAACGACACGCTACTAAGGTATCTCTATAAAGAGATTGATGTCTTGAAATTCTTTCACGACGGCAAGACCGGATGCAATGAAGCTGCATATGCAATCACAAGGCCAGTCTCCGAGTCGCCTGTGCCAAATTTGGGCACCTACGAGGATGAGATACATGCTCTTTGCCATCTATGGAGATTGTACAAAGACGCTCTTGTAGAGTGGCCATCCGCTCGCACGCCCGACCTAATAAAGCTTGGCGTTGCCATATCTAAAGTGCCTGACAAGATACACAACGGGGAGGCAACAGATGATGCTGAGCAACCAATGACATGGGAGGGCCTTCCCTACTTTGGTATGGTCTGGACTGATGCGCACTGGATGCTTCCAAAGGATATCCTAGAGAAACAGAAGTATATGGATATCGCTGCTAGGCGCCAGGCACGCGATGTATATGTTAAGCAGCAGAATGCCGAGGCCCAGCTTGTCATGGCGGAGATACTATTATGGCAAACAGCCTCTTGGGCCATCACCTATGCCTTAGAACGGGAGGATGGGGAAGACAAAGATCACCGACAGAAGAAGCGAGACCAATCAGAGGAGAAGGAGACGGGGATCAAAGAGAAGGGGGCATTGGAGGAGAAGGATTTTCAGATTGCATCAGCAGCCTGCTGGATTGAACATGCTGGCGAGAAACTATATTCCAGACTGGCGCAAGACGAGCCTCAAAAGGAGCCTGACCAGTGGAACCTATGGGACCGATTGAAGATGCCCCAGCATCAGTTCAGTCAGTCGCTTGACCGATGGGACTACTGGATGGACCGTTTCCGGGTGGCAGCTAGAGAATGCTCTGACGACTATACACGGGAGAGAGCAAGGGTAGCATTAGAGAAGATGGAGAGAATTAAGAGGGCTGCCATAGCAGCCAGGGATTGAGGCATTAAATAAAACGGGGAAGAGGTACTGAAGTCAGTTCTCTATTGTTATCCATGGCAGTGTCTTGCCTCTGTGTTAGTGGTTTTGACCGCCTTTCTCATAGCAGCGAGTTGCCGACAGCGAACAACCAGGCTTGATGACAGTAGCGGGTGAGTTGGCCTGGTGGCGTTGTGGTGTAAGCGTTCCCTTTGTCGAATTTCAATGGTTCGAAGGGACATGGGCCATTCGCGTACGTTTTTTGAAAGGCGCTCATAACATTCATCCTCATACTTCTGACGTACGAACGGTATGATGTTCCAAGTGACTTTCTTCAAGCGAGGCAGGCAGCTCATAAGATGGTTGACTGAGCTATCATCCAGGCGATGCGTACTCTGTCCCGAAATCAATAGCCCAGATACAACACCTACCATTTTTGCAGACGTATCCCACTGCCGCATGTCAAAGACAAGGAGACGGTGAAATTACAAATCAGCCGCATCCAGCTCTCTCTTAAAGTACGCATCTATCAGTGGTTGAAGCTCAGGGTCGGGATTACCGAAAGGGTCCCACCAACCAGCTCTTGGCCTCGGTCGTTTCCTCACTTGAGAGGCTTTCTCTTGCCGGAAACTTTTATCCGTAATTAAGATCTCCAGGCTGATGCCGCTGCTGGGGTAGGACTCGCTGGGTTTCTATGTCGTAAACTCACCCAACATAAGCGTTAAAGTTCTTGTGAAGACAAAGTTTTCGTTCATGCAGCACTCCGTGCTGATGCCTGATGTGTAGATATAAAACATCTCCGTAAGATCAATATCCTCTTTTCGAATCAGCATCCGTGGGTAAGGATCCGTTTACGGTAGATTGGGGATAAAGGTAAGGCTATGGAGATATGACCTTCGTCTCTCGACCAAGAAGCCTCATGTAATCGTCTGATGTCTCGTTAGCGTATACAGAGTCTTGAGAAAGTACAACGCTCAAATATAGGTGCCCATTCTTTTGCGGCACATATATAGCCTACCCGTGAGGTGTCACTACCACCGGTCACTTCGGCGAGATGGGTGAGAATCTCGTACCGAATGCCCGAGGGAATATCAGACTACGACATGGTCGGCGAGGGTAGTGAAGGCGGCTGCATGATGACGACAGCAGGTGGTGTACAGCTGCGTCTTGAGATAGCTCAGCGTTTTGGCAGGCGAATTTCTGGAATTTTCTGCGCAGAACGCGGGTTATGAAAAAAAATAATGAAACACAATCTGAAAATTCCAGCTTCGTACTGATATGAAGTTTCTCGCCATGAGTTACTATTATAACTCCAACGCTTGCATGAGACTTTATATTGCCCTACCCTAACCCTAAGGTTCGGGCTCTTCACTAATTGTCCCTTCTTGCTTTCTTTCTTTCTGTCTTTTTCTTTTCCCTTATAGACGCTATAATTCAACCTCTAATATAGGTTGCGTGGAGTTAATACCATGGACATAGTGACAATAAATAAATGACACGGAGAATAATTAGAGAACTGGTCACAGCCAGCGTCTGAGTTCCAAACCTAAAGACCTACATCTGTAACATCGGGGGACGGACCGAATTCTTATGCTAATCACAAGGTCAAAGCGTTTATTTTCAGACAGCAGAAATCCATCATCTCAATTAAATTCTTACCGAATCATATTAACTTCTGTGTTTTGACCTTTAGATTGGTGGATAACAGGCCGGCTACCCCACTGACACAGTGACTGGCCCAACCTGGTTTTCAAATACTATCAATATCACTACAGTGTTCCAGGTTGGTGAGATCGTCGCTTTCAGGCCTCCTCGCAACAATGATTTATTTCTAGTCATCTGGAACACAAGAGGTAAAAGACCACCCAGCAAATCTTTCTCCTTAAAGAAGAAGAAATATTTATATAATAAAATGTTACTATAATGGCGGAGTGAAGTGCCACGCTGTTATAAATGTCATTAAGTTAATCAGTCCAATTCTGAATTTTATTTAAGATGCCAGACGCCTATTATTAAAGGACTAAGGAGGTACTCCTCTCGCCCCTCAAGCAGTTAAATTCTTCATTTTATTTACACTAGTTTCTAGTATTTTATATTAAGAATTTAGAATAAGCTATTAATAGCCTCTTAAGAGGCTTAGATACTGTTATAATAGTGCTACTATATCTTAAAGGGTATATTATCTACTGTATAGAAGCTTATAAAGATAGGACTGTTACGACCCGACATGATTACGCACGTGCCTTATGCACCCCACTTTTTCCATCCAATAAGTACTAGCCTACCCTGTAACAGTCGAACGCACGCCATTCGACTTACATGACGAGCAGAGTCGAACCGACCCCGTTTGACTCACGAACACAGTCGAACCGACTATGTTCGACTTGCATATCACTTAGTATATATACACATTCGTTTAGCACTAGATAGAACTTAGCTCACCAGCTATCAATAAAGCATCTTTACCTGAATACGCCTAACCCGCTCTATTCACTATTAAGAGACGTGACACTTCGCTTTGCTCAGTACTACGCCCTACGACTCTGCCAACATAAACTTAGAACGGACTAGTTTATCCCTTGGAAAACCCAACCGTCACAAGGACCTCCTCTCTTAAATACACTACAATTTCTATTTATTTAAATTTTTTATACTTTAAACAGATGCTTAAGCTTCTTATATACTCCTTATTATTAACTGTAAGTCTTTCTGTATTACAGCTTCTAATATCAGAATTAAATAGCTCCTACAATAGATTCTAACTTTTAGTATTATATACCTAGAGTAAATCGAGCGAAAATGCTTATATCGCGATGACAGTTTATCTCCTTATCAACTGTCAACTGTTTTACTTACTTACTGCAGTAAATTACTTCACTGTCCTTGCCCTAGTGCTTCCATTTCGTAATGGTATAATTAATAGACTTCTATACCTTATTGTCGATATTCTTTAATATCTCCTATTCCCTCAGTTTATACTCCAATTAGGCCTTCCTAGAAAATCGGTTAATTTACAGTAGCGGCCTTAAGGGTAGAGATATAGATATAACCGGAAGACCTTAATTATAGAGTAAGGCTGTAAGGTCTTTAAGATATATATTATTCATAAGGTAATATTGTCAGATTAATATCTTTACCTGAAGCTATTACTCCTCAGTCGGACAGTATTACCGTTACTCTATAAGTGAAGATAAAAAGTAACTTTAACAGTATAGGTACTAAACTGAAATATAAGTAACTAGGATTAAATTTTAAACTGCTTAATATTAGGGAACAGTAGAGGAGATCTATATGCTATTTATATCTAATAAGGCTCTATAGAGTGTAGAGGTAATTAGCCTCAATTAGAATTTAGAATATAGTAATGCGGCATTATATAAGGTGTAATAAGGCAAATTAAATATAAAATAATAATATAAGGTTAGTAATCGGCTTATATATAAATAGCTCGCTTTAGAATCTGAAAAGCTATTAGTAGCGGCTACCTCTTATTAAGTGGCTAGATCCAGACTCTAAAGAAAAAGGTAGCAGCGTTTAATTGGCTAACTCCTAAATCTGAAAGCTACCTATAAGGATGCTGCCTCGCTAAGTGGTTAAGCCCTAAACCTAAAAAGTTATTCTTACTAGGTAGTTAGTTATTACTAGAATTTAACCTATTAAGCAGTAGCTATATATCTTAAAACCTAGCAGAACTATAAATTATATAATTAGCGAATTATTCCTATCTTTTTTTTTTCTTTTTTTCTTTTTTTTTTTATTATAAAACTTCCTTTATATAACTGACCAAGCAGCTTGCATTACCTATTAATAGTTTATATAGTTAGTGAGTATTAATATATTACTAAATCTACCTTTAAGTGTCTTTTATCTGAGACTTTATAAACCGGATTCACTCTTTAATAAGTATTACAACTGAGATTTACTATTTAACCTTACTACCTATTCTATCAGCTTAATAATATCTCCTAAAAAGTCAATCTTTAGGTTTTAATATAAATATTAAGGCTATTGTCACTATCCTTATATTAGTAGTCACTCTACCCCTAACAGTTTAAATTATTAATAAGTGATATAAAAGAGCTAGAAATAAAACCCCTTATAAGTACTACTGAATAGTCTGGCTAAGTATATAAGCTGAGCTAATAGAGCCTCTAGTGCTTCTATCAACCCACTTATATAGAGATATAAGGGCAGTAAGATGCCAGTCGCGGCTCCTTTACTCTATATTAGATCAGGCTGTTATTTTAGGCTTTTAAGTGGAAGAGAGCATGCTGTATAAGTAAACTCAATCTATTGGACTATTAAGGCTCTTTCCCTAAGGGCTATGTGTTAATGCTGTGTAATTATGAAATGCTGCTGCATTGAAAGACAGTTCTGTTATTGCTAGTACACTATTGCTTAAGATGCATGTGCTTCATTACTACACCGAACTCTACTACCACTATAATGTATTTAATAAGGGAGTGGATTATCCAAGTGAGTGGATCACTTTGCTATACACCCTTTAATATCTATATAATAAAATTACTAAAATTCATCTGATCGATTGAATTACTTACTATATTCATCGCTAGAGGCCTTATATATCCTTGCATTATATCCAGTCTAGCTGCACACACTACAACGCTAAACACCTAGTCTAACTGACCTTTATAGGAGGTCCCATCTGGGTCAGGGTTAATCTCTATCTCCTACCTATTCTACCTATTGTCTCTATATCTTAGTAAGAGGGAAGTATCTATTTTAGTAGAAATTCTTTTCCTATAGGAAATTATCTTTAAAAGTTCTAAGTTAATTTAAATTAAGCCTATTTTTTAATTACTTTTTTAAAAAATATTAAAGTTTATAATTCTATATTAAGCTTTAAAATAATATATTTTAAATATAAGAAATAAATTTAATTCTTTTACAATTACTTTTATATTAGTTTCTATAATAGTAATTAAATAATTAATAAAAAAAGTATTAAAAAACTTAGTTTTAAAAATTATATTTATATTATATTTAATTAAATACTTTATTTATTAATTATATATTTATTTTAATAAGTTAAAGTATTTAATATATATTAAAAAGTTAAAGTAATATACTTAATATATATTAAAAAGTGAAAGTAATATACTTAATAAGTAAGTATTACAGTTAAGTGAGTATTACACTGCTTTATACACTTTATATCTAGCTTTTAAAAAAACTCTTTAAAAATCTAAATTAAGCTTAAAATAGCTATAACTTAAAAGTTATTTATTTAACTATAATATAAAGCTATAATACTAATAAAAACATTTAATTAATTTATTTATAGTTAGGAAAGTAAAAGCTTATTTATACTATATAAATAAGCTATTTTATATAAAATACAAAAGGTAAAATTTTAGTAAAACTATATATTAAATTAATAGACTAAGGATTTTTAAATATATTCTTATTAGATTTATAGCTATTTTATTTTAAGTAGCTCAAGACTATAAAGTAGGCTATTTTTAGTTATATAGTATAGTGTAACACTCGCTTATTTATAATACATACTTATTAAGTATATTAAGTAAAATATATAAATAAATATATAAAGTATAATATAGTTAATAAGTAAGTTAGCCAGATAAGTGAGTTAGCTATAAATCTTAACTATTATATTTTAATTACTAATAAAAACACTATAACCTATCTAATTAATTAAAACTAATTACTATCCTTATTTTTAATAACTTTAATTACCTTTTAATAAATCCTTATATTATATTCAGTCTTACTATATATACTATAACGCTAAATACTCAGTCTGCCTGACCTTCTTTAACTATAACTTCTTAATAATTTAGCTACTACTTATATACCTATATCTATTTAATTAATTTAATCCTAATTAATCCCTATAGTTATATTACTACTATTCTATAGTTAGATTCATTTTACTTTTTTCTTTTAGCTAAATATTATATTTACCTCTTAAAGCTTTTAGTTTTTAGCTTTTATTAATTTAATTTTATATATCCTTTTTATTACTGCCTTTATTAGAAACTATATAGCTTTAAAAATTAACTCTAGAGAGCTATTATAATATTTTCTAATATATCTCTTAAGGTATTTTAAATATAAAGTAATTTCAGTAATAGTCTTTAGTATCTTTAGGGTCTAAGGTTAAGCCTAATTAATATTATCTTTAAGAGGCATTAAGGTCTATAGCTATATATTAAGCTTTAAGATAATATTTTTTAGATTAAAGGGATAAATTCTATCTTTTTAGAAACCTCTTTATATATTTCTTTTTATTATAGTAGCTTAATTAGCAATATAGAAAGTAGAAAAGAATTTAGTCTTTAAAATATAAGTTATATAGTGTCTTATTAAATACTTAATTTCTTAACTATAGGCTTACTTTAGCAATTTAAAATATATAATATTAAGTAGCTAAAGTAAATAAAATAAATAAGGAGGTATATAAAGTGAGATAATCTTTTTCTCTTTATAATATACTATAAATTCAGTTAATTAATAGCTTTTATAACTATTAAAGATTAAAAGGTAATAAGTTCTAACTGATTAATTAATTATATATTAATTAAAATACTTTAACTATTTAAGATCTATCTTATTATTTATCTATTTATTTAGAGTTATAATAATAGCTTAATTAGCCAGAAGGCTACTTTCTTTATATTAATTATAAAGGTAATACTAACTTATAATTATAATAAATAGTAGGATTAATTAACCTTTAGTACTAATTGCTTTAATTATAGTAACTTATTCTTAATCTTTAGGCTAGACTGATTTTTACTTTCTATATCTCTCTATATCTATAATTACTTTACTGATTAAAATATATCTATTATAAAGTCAGTCTTATTAAAGTTCTAAATATTATTTAATTAGATACTATATTTTATAATTATATTCTTTAGATGCCTAAATTAATTATAAATAGTCTTTAGATCTTTATATAAGGCTCTTTAATAATTATATTTCTATTAATAATATCATTTAAGCTCTAATTATTAATTAATAAAATTAATAGCCTAATGCTTACTAATAGGTTATATATTATAGGCAGTAAGGAGTTAATTTACTATATCTTTAATAATAGAGATTTAATAAGGGTATCCTTATAAATCTAAATTAGAAATATATTAAAGTATAGTATCTTCTTTTAGCTTTAATAGGAGCTATAAATTTAATATAATATCGCTTTATAATAGTTTATTATTCTTCCGATTGTATAGAGTATTATAGTTAATATTATACAGTTTAGCAGTACGTTATATACTTAATTTAGAGTTATTTTAAAGAGCTTAAAGAGTAAGATTAATTTAAACCTTTTTTAATAGCTGTAATATTTATAGTGTTTAAGATTTAATTAATTTAATAGTATTAATATAAGGTAAGGGATTTTTAGCCAACTTGCTTATTTAGCTAACTTACTTATTAACTATATTAATATTTTTACTTTTATTATAATATTTTTAAATTTAATTATAAAGTAGTAATTAAAGAAAGTTAATTAGAGAAAATATTTAATTTTATAATATAGATAGTAAGACTAAATATAATATAAAGACCTATTAAGTAGTTTTAAAAGTACTTAAAAAGGAGAATAATAAGTAATTTTAATTAATTAAATAAAGTATAAAAAAATTTAAATAGAAGTAATATTACAATTTCAAAAGCTAGAATTATTTAATTAGCTTGTAGTTAAACTCTCTATATTTCATTTTAATTATATAATATTAAGAGTACTGTTTTCTTAAGAAAGTAAATAAACAGACTTAAAAAAGGTAAATAGAGGGGTACGCTATTAGTATAATATTAAAGTGCTATATAAATAAAAGCTAAATAGGTCTATTTACTATTATAATAGGTAATAAAGTAAGCTAATTCTAATTATACAGTACAGTAATCTACTTACTTATTTAATCCACTCAGTTATTGTTAAACCCGATGGGTCGTGTAACTATGATTGAATTGATTATCTTGCTTGATCTGTCTGACTGCTTCCCCTCTTTCAGGTAATATAATTAGCTCTGAGTCTATTTAAGCTTCCTTTTATTATATAACTTAGCCTTCCCTTCTTCTGAGGCTCGTTTGTATAATTAGCCTTGCTTACTTATATGCCGTCTCTTTGACATATAGAAGCTTTGGTTCAACAGTTATTAACTATATTATTAGAAATATAAAACTTATATATTAAGGTTAAATTTCTTCTAAGCTTTTAAGACAAGCCTACACTGAGTATATAGGTAAAGAGCAAACTGTTCCTTACTATATATTATTAATATATACTCCTATAATAATATTGCAAACTGGTAATAAACCTTCAGCAAATGCAGGCCCAGCATTTGCAGTACGATAACAACATCGTAAAGATACAGCTAAGACGTTAGTGACTTACTCTAAGTTATCAATAAGTTCAAGATATAGAGACCTAATCTATAGAGACAGAGATATGCATCATACAATCCAGTGTCTCCACTTAGTTCTCAGGCCAAGCAAGATAAAGGATGAGATAGGGAGCGGAGAACCTAGGGAAAACTACAATCCTAATCTGGGGAGGTAGGCTAGATCCGGAATTTTACCACATTCCCGTCCCCACTACCCTTCCATTGCCCGATTATCCAATAGCGTGAGACTCAGATAGACTGGATTGCCCAATTACATTGCTGCTATTAGCTGATGGGAGAGAAACGGTACGATTATAAAGTTTCCATTCCCCCAGCTGTTCATTTTACTCGACAATCACTCAGAGCCTACCTGCGCAGCACAATACCATGTCTTATCCTCCCGAGCAAGTTGACGAGGCAACGAAGAAATATGATGATAGAGACTTAGTTCAGTCTCCCTCGCTTGGGCCAATCGAGACTGCAAACACAGTCACTCACGACGCCGTTTTTGGTACAATCACCCAAGATGGGCCAAACTATCGCAATGTACGTATTATCTATGGCCTTAATATACATTTCTGTCAGGTTATCCTGATTATTATAATTACAGGTTGGATGGATTGGCACATCGGTGTTGATGATGAAGACCCAAATTGGTCTAGGCGTCTTGTCCATTCCAGCCGCCTTCGATACTCTTGGGCTCATCCCAGGCGTTATTTGCTTGGTCCTCGTCGCTATTATCACCACCTGGTCTAACTATATAGTCGGCGTCTTCAAGATTAACCACCCTGAGGTTTATGGGATTGACGACGCGAGTAAGCTCATGTTTGGTACCATCGGTCGCGAGGTGCTCGCAGCCGGATTTTCCCTCTGTAAGCCACTGCAAACACAGAACTTGAATCCTGCCCTGCTAACTACACCCGACTCTAGACCTAATCTTTGCTGCCGGATCAGGCATGCTTGGCATTTCAATAGGGTTCAATGCAATTTCGACACATGGGGCATGCACCGCCATCTTTGTTGCAGTCGCAGCCGTCGGGGTTATGATGCTCTCCAGCGTTCGAACCTTGGAACGTTTAAGTTGGATCGCATGGGTTGGATTGGTAACCCTACTTGTTTCTAGTAAGCATTCCGTCTACTTACCTGCATCGTAGTATTTAACAGCAGTAGTTTTCATGGTTACTATCAGTGTTGGCGTTCAAGACCGCCCCGATGCCGCACCTCCCGGTCCTTGGTCCTCCGACTGGAAGCTAGTGGGTGAACCATCCTTTGCAGCGGCGGCCTCGGCAATCTCCATGTTTGTCTTATCCTATGCTGGTACGCCTTTTTTCTTCCCAATTGTATCAGAGATGCGCGATCCCCGTCACTATACGAAAGCACTTATACTATGCCAAGTTATTGTGACTATTACATACGTTACAGTTGGCATCGTCCTTTATTACTATTGTGGATCCTACGTCGCGTCGCCGGCTCTTGGGTCTGCCGGCAAGTTGATCAAGAAGATAGCGTATGGCATTGCGCTCCCCGGATTGTTCGCTAGCACCACTCTTGCAATCCATGTAAGTTCTAGTCATTCTGTGTAGACAGTATAGTTACTGACCGAACCTAGCTGGTGGGCAAACACTTCTTCGTTAGGTTTCTACGGGGCTCTAGGCATCTCACTTCCAACACATTCACCCACTGGGTTACTTGGTTTGGCTGCATCTGCGGCTGTGCTACAATCTCTTACTGCATTGCAAGCGGGATTACCGTCTTTAGCCCTCTCATCGGTCTGATCGGTGCGCTGCTAGGTACTCTTCAATGCTTTCAGCCGATGGGTTGCATGTGGCTATACGATAACTGGAGCAAAGGGAAAGAGGGCATGCCAGCCAAATGGTTGTCTATGGTCTGCTGGAGCTTATTTGTCATTATCTCGGGTACATTCTTAATGATTGCCGGTACCTACGGGTCTGTTATCGGCATTATCGATGCTCTCAAGGCCGACGGCGCCTCTGGTCCCTGGTCATGCGTGGACAACTCAAACTCTACATAATGAACCATTATGTAGAGCTCTAAGCTAGACACTGCACCTTTTGACCAAAAGAAAAGGGGAATAAAGTTGACTTGGGTGTTGTTTTTCGTGCACTATATGTTTTACGACCCTTGAAGAGTTTTACAGTTTTAGTCGACGCCGCTCTTAGCTAGGATATTAAATGAAGCTTACATATTTTGCTTGACGATTTTGACCGCTGTGGAGATGGATCAACAACTGGAAGCTATTGCATAGTCACTGTACGACGCATAATAAGTAGTAGTCTTGTCTTCAAATCGTATACCAGTGTCTACAGTATCTACACTATAAGGTAACCTGCCTTATTCTATCCAGCTCACAGTAAAGCTTGCTTGAGTGCTTGCAACGTATTGTAATTAATGGCGTTCGTAGTAATGAGTGATCAAAGAGAAACTTCACGAGATAATGCCTGCAACTATACCGCAGGGCTGTGCCAGTGTCAACGTAGCCATACCCCAAGTATCGACGCTTATCCAGCCAGCCATAATCAGACAATGTGAATATATGCAGCGGCAAGGGTAAATCCGCTTTAAACTTGAAAGTGAGATAAGTCATCAGTGCTTAATTCTTATTCATTTACAATAGACATTATAGCCAAGCCTAGTGTATCGATCTATAGCTTCAGGCTCGAGGTTCCGGAGCTCCTTTTTTCACTGTTATATCCCCATGCCATCTAAGCACTTGGACTGCTCCAGACTTTACAATGTCTACAGTCAGCCGTTCGCGAGACAAGGATTGAGACTCCCT
Organism: Fusarium brachygibbosum; assembly: GCA_018886245.1. Lineage (NCBI taxonomy): Eukaryota > Fungi > Ascomycota > Sordariomycetes > Hypocreales > Nectriaceae > Fusarium > Fusarium brachygibbosum. The sequence goes on from MU249536.1 coordinate 246,441, forward strand.
TTTCAGAGGGACCTAGTGTGTTTAAACTGTATTTTTATTACATTTAACTTTACATTTAAATATTCATTTTTCAGTAAGCTTTTTATTAATATCTATTTAATATCTTCTAGAAATACCACTCTTCTTCCTTATAGGGTTATATTAACCCTATTTATATTATATTTATTTAGTGCATTTTATAGCTATATATAGTTCTCAGGCTAGATAGTAAGCTCTAGTAATATTTATTTATCAGAATGAAGGTCTCTGCTATTAGAGATACTATATACTAGGTTTTCTAGTATATATATTTAGTACCTAAGGAAGTAATATAGGTCTGGCTATTTCAGTTAGAGTAGCTTGCAGTATAAGATAACTAGCTTAACCCTTATAAGGTTATAGCCTGAGGACTAAAAGCTATAAAAGGCTAGTTATATTCCGTTAAATAGTACGGATCTAATAAGTTCTATATCTATATATCCCTAGAGGTCTGTATACCTAGTAGGCATTAAGTCCTCTAGTATAATAAGGGCTATTGCCGATAGATTATTATAGAGGTTACGGTATCTATTATTACACTTAAAGGCTATCCCTTTAGACAGTCTAGATAGATTTATTATAGCAGTTAGTATTAATAGAAGAATAAGAAGGTCTTACCGATAGAGAGCTAAGGACCTCTATATACCTAAAAGGCTGAAGTTTCTATTGTAAAAGTCATTCTGTAAATACTGTACTATATTCAGAGAGTTACTATATTAGAGGTATTAATCCTAATGGCTTAGAGTGTATTTATAATTGTGTTTTTCTTTAATATATTACCTTAATCTATCCTCAGGGCTATATAGCATAAGCTTAAACTTAAAAATAAAAATAGGGATAAGACATTACACCCTGAATGCCACTTAAGCTTCAGACATCCTTTCTTTAAGGCTATATACTTTGGTGATGATTGACCTTTATCGATTGGATGATTCTAGGCTGCGTATAGGTTGCTTTTGTAGCTTTCTGCAGGAAGGTAACTCATCTATTGTGTTGTAGTCGACTGCTAGCTTAGTCGCTTGCGATGCGCCTGTCGCTATGAAAAAGAAACAAAGAAAGAGCTATAGTGATAATTAAAAGCATAGCTTGAGTACTTGAGGCTAAATGACCGGACTTTGTTGTGGCCTAGTGTAATACGAGTAGAGTTCGAAAGTGCAGATGCAAGTCACGGTCAGAACTAGGGTAACTATGTTCGTTAAAGAGATGGGCCTCTGTATCACTACCGTAAGATATAGGAAAGTCACCAGAAAGAGCAGAGGACAAAAGCCCCAGAAACCAGTACAGTTTCTGAACATAAACCAGAAGTAAGGACTACCGGGTTTCCAACAGTATAGCCAGAGTATGGTCCATTGTATTTACAGCGTTAGGCGACAAATTGAGTGCTATTTCGAATTGTCATTACGGTTTTTACTCTTGACTAGCAGCTGTAACCACGTTGTGAATAGCACTAGCGACGTAACGCACGTTGGAGCTTCGAAGTCCAGCAATAGATATCCTCCCGGAGTCCAACATATAGATGTGAAAGTCTTTTCTGAGTCCTGAAACTTATTCCTTTGATAGGCCAGTGTAGGAAAACATGCCTTTCTGCTTAATGATATGTTTCCATTCTCCTAGTCTCTTCAACGCAACAGGCTCTTCGTAAAGTTCCTGCCTTATGTTCTTAATGCATCTACTCATTACCGCAAGGTCTGCGTGCGACCCACATGTCAAACAAGTCGGAGTCGCTGAGAACCCTTTTTACGACTGAAACACTAAAACAAGGAGGTATAGAAATATCGGCTCGCCGCAATGCAACTAAGTGGCTTCTGATTCAGACTGGAGATATACACGCTGCAGATGCCTGAGAAGCCAGTACGTAAAGTGCTCCGGCTCGCTCTCTATAAAGGCTGAGATTCTTTAAAAAAGATTGGCAAATAGCGAGCTTAATACTGGGAATGGTTACAAAATGTTATATAGCGGAAGAATCTTAGGTACAATCTCTAAACGCAAACCCTTAATAAGTGAGGTTAAAAATGATAAATAGTCCTTTTTCTTAGTATAATAAGGAAATATCTTCCCATTATTCTATAGTAGGATCTGAGCCGGTAGGGTTGTGTGTATAGGTATAAAATAGTATAGAATCCCCCTGCTGAGTATATTAATTCAGATAATGCATTATGCACTCGAAGTCAAAGCCGCTTACAGTTAGATTGTAATATAGGTAACGGTGCTGTAGGCAGTCTGGTGCGAATTCTTACTATATTTAGATGTGATTGTCCTATATTGGGTTAGGTAATTAAATGCTAGAAGGCTTGTAGGAAATTTAGAGAAATCTAGCTATCAAACTGTTCGCACCTGAACTAGAAACAGTGTAGATAGATGTTAGGGCTTTACTGAGGTCCCTCGCTTACTGGGACCTGAAAATAAGAGATCTAGTATTCTCAAGAAAACCATCTGATTTATAAAGGGGTAGGTATTCATAAGTTGAGTTAACTATATCCAGCTGCCTTTTTGCCTATCTCTATATCGGACAGATATATATGCGGCTTAGAATCCAGTATTTACCTCGCTTACAGACGATAATAGTATGGGCTGCCTGTTATCGTTACGGTATACGCTAATCCCTAGGATGACCTTCCGATTGTTATCGTCTGCCCTGAAAGCTGCATCTAAAGTAAAAACTGAATCTAATGGTAAAGGAAGAAGCCGAGAGAGGCAGGGTGTACTAGGGAGAGTTAGGTTTTGCATCAACCCCATTCTTAGTTGTTCTTGCTACTTCATTTTATTTAAAAATATTGATTGATTCGTTGAAATAGCTACCTGGATTTTTAGTTAAAGCGAATAAAGGGCCGCTTCCTCCTCACAAGCCACGCTACTTCTATTTGTACCGCTAAGGATACGGTAGTCCTTGCTGCAGTAGACTCGAATTTACCCCTCGGCCTTCAAACGGCTATGCGCAGTATAATTCTGCAAAAGATTTCCGCCCGATGCCCCTCACAGAGGTCTCCATAAATTATGCAAGTGGAACAGGGTACTCAGAACGCTCGTCTTTATGTATTCGCACCTTTGATTTAGTAACTCACCCGGCACTTTGCCCCCCTTTCCCATATTGGTGCGTTACCAACATCCGTTGAACCTTTTTACCTAACTTCATTCCGCCTATTGTTAAATATCTATCTCTATTGACGCTTGGCTTACATGAGATTCTTTGGATTTTTATCCTTGAAGAAAAACCTACCCTACTGACAGGCGGGAAATACCGGTTTTGAGGTAGGCTTGAGCAGCTGTCTCTAAAACTCAGTAGTAGACATGTCCATTGATACTTGTAGGCTAGTGGTGTATAAATTCCGTAAAGAAATTCCTAGTCGCGGCTTTATGCAGCGTTGCATTCCGTAGATTGTCTTTTCAGATTAGACATATAATGAAATCGACTATTTATCAGCCCAGACCTTAGACCGCTCGTCACCTAGTTCTGAGTCACAACGATTTCCGGGACAACATCTGTATGTAATTAGCAAATTAGAACTGAACCCGCGAAGTTTAGATGAGATTCTTATTGAACCTTATGAAATCCCCCTGTTCACTCTGGTTATCGATATCCATTATATCCATCATCTATCGTTTAATAATCGAACGTCGCCGCCACCTAACTTAATAAGCCTAGCCAGACGCATCTCGGCAGTTCTATATCCTCTCAAATCCTACATACAGTCAGAGACAGGGAAATAAGTTTCTAATCTAATTGACTCTCGAAAGTTCATCGTCACTTGTTCGCAGGATCTTGCAACGGACCTGCCGAATCTAACAACTGTAGAAGAAGAGCACGGATAATGCATATACCGATATAATCAGTACTAATCCCCTCAGATTAGTACTAATCCTATAATAACCTCACTAATTACCTAAGAACACCTAAGTATATATATATATTCATTTAGCACTAGATAGACCTTAACTTACTAGCTATTAATAAAATATCTATACTTAAATATACTTAACACGCCCTATTTACTATTAAGAGATATAACACTCCGCTTTACTTAGTACTATACCTTACGACTCTATTAATATAAACTTAAAATGGACTAGTTTATCCCTTAGAAAACCTAACCGTCACACTCAGTAATCTCAGAGTCTGCAAAAGATAGGTCTTTCTTAATAGGCATAACTCCTAGCTACTTACAGCTGAGATAGCAAGCATTTTCAAGCCTAGCGTGCTTGTAGATAGAGGGTAGGTCCTTAAGATAAGTCTCTAACCTAGCCTTATTGGCCTCTTGGAGGACCTATTAGGCTGTTTTAGTAATCCTAGGTCCCCTATCGGTGCGAGGGGCAGCTGAAGTAGAGGAAAAGAAGGCCCTGATTTTCTCTAGGGTAGGCTCAGCAGCTTCCTTAGCTGCAAAATGCAGCCTGAGGGCTAGTTCACTGTGTAAGGGGATTCCGAGGCCTCCCTCTCGGGTAGGTAGGGCTATAAGGGTCGGATTGGGGTCCCTAAGTCAGTCGCTAGGTCCCCTAGCTAGTAGAGCAATAATAGCTTCCTTTATTACAGTATTAACTTCCTCCTACAGGTCATTAAGGCCTAAAGGGGTACGTTGCCTCTGTAAGTGTTTCAGAAGAAGCTGTATACTTCCTCTAAAGAGAAGGAGGCTGTGCTGCTTAGGTAGGTCCCTCAGGGCATTAAGAGCCTCTTTTAGAGTCTCTATTTTCCCTGCTAGGAAGGCTCTTTTAGGGGTCTTAGGGCCTATAACGGTCCCTAGCACCTTAAGGCCTTCCTGCTTGAGGTTTTATAGGGACTTTTCTTAACTTTTAGCTAGGTTCAGCTGAAAAGGGGATTTTTCTAGGACCTTCTTAGCAGCCTGAAGGGTCTCTGTAGGGGCCTTATTAAGAATGTAAAGGTTGTCTAGATAGGCTACTAGCATAGCTATAGGAAGCTCTCTAGCTAGAGCCTCTAGGGTAAGTCGAAAGACTAGGGAAAATAAAAGGGATCTAAAAGGGTCTCTCTGCTTAATACTGCTAGAAGACGCTAAAATAGGCCCCCCTTCTATCACTTAAATAGAGGGGCTATTATAAGCTTAAGCTGTTACTTTATAGAAAGTGGAGGTATATTTTACTATAGCAGCTGCTATATAAAGTCTGCCTACTGAGCTAAAGACATTAGTGAGGTCTATAGAGGCTAGCTGCTAGAAATCAGCTGCATTTTACCTTAAGATAGCCTCTTCTAATAGGAAAATAGCTAGTTCAACCCCCCCAGGCTGTTTATACCCAGTTGAAAGAGTAAGAGGATATCAGAGCTATAGGATGTAATAAGGATTGCTTTTATAACTACCCTATAGTTAAGATCCCCTATAGCTATAGGTTTAACCCCTCTGCCTAGCTTCTCTAAGCCTATATATAAGGTATCTAGCGTACAGTAGAGGGGCTCCAGGGGCTATACCCTACCGAATTATATCAGCTAGCAGCCTAAGGAAGCCTGTTATAGGGGATCCTTTTGTAGCTACTAAGCTCAGTAGGGGTCTAGTCTAGTTACTAAGGTCTAGAGCTTTTTCCTTCCCTATTAAAGCTATAGCTTACAGTATAGCCTTTTTAGTAATAGGTTGACTCAGTCTAGGGTAGGTCTTGCGTTAAAAGGGGTTTTCAGGACCTATAGGGTGCTTTTTTAGTAAAGTAGTCCTATTAGCAGCTATATTAGCAGCTAGCGGTATAGGGTCTATAAGGGCCCTAGAAGCCCAGCTAAGGTAGCCTCTTTCCAGTAGTTTAGTAGCTCGCTCGGCTGGGCTATAAGCTGTAGAAGGTCTAGCTGCCTTGGGTTATTGCTGTCTTAGCTGCTGCAGGGGCTGTAGGTCCTCTAGGGTAGGGATCTCGGAGGGGAAGGCTCTCAGCAGGTTGCCTAAGCCTCCCTTCTGCAGGCTGAGGCTTAAGACTCTAAGGAGAAGAAGGAAGTGTAATAGGGCCTTTTCAGTAAGTCTCTTACAGAAGGCTTCTGCTACTTTAGAGGCTGCTGTAGAGAATGCAGCGGCCTTGTTAGCGTGCAGCTTCCTTTCCGGTATAGGGACTTTTAAGAAGGCTAGCAGCTTCTGTATAGAGGATTTCTCTAAGATGGGAGCTACAGCCTGTTAGTGCAGGCGTTGTAGGGAGTCTGTATCCCCTATAGCTTCCTCTGAAACCTCTAGTCTCTGAAGCCTCTAGGGCTTCTAAAGCCTAGTCTTATAGTCCTAAATTAATTGCTGTACAATTGATTTAATTTGCCCCACTTTACAGGGGGTAGAATTAAATTTTAAAGAAAGGACTAGTATTGAGATAAACTCCATTCTAATAGGGCGTTAACTTAAATTTCTAATTAGTGTTTAGTTATACATTTAGGTAAGATAACACTTTAACTGCAGTGCGTCAGTTTTATCTCCTGTCTATTAAGATCTATTATAACGAATGTCAGATCTAGCTAATAATTTATAAATCTTTAGCTTTTTTTTAAAGTATTTATTAAACTATAGTACTTAATCCTATAATGGAGCTTGGCCCTTTTAATCCTATATACCTATTTATACTTCTATCTGAGTATTAAATTCTTATTTATTAGAAGTGCTAATATACTTACTTAGCTAGAGAATTTACTACTTATTTTACTAAAAGGAATTTAGAAATAGACCTAGGGAGCCAGTATAGGCTTATAGAAGACATTAAAACGATACTGAATATACTATAAAGTCAGGTTAAGCTATCTTAATTACACTATCTACTACTAATAATTAAGCTAATCCCTTGCCTTACCCTATTAAAGCTTAACATTCTCTAATGCTAATAATGCAGCTTAAATATCCACTAGATTTAGGCAATATAAAAATACTGTATTGAATTTTATAGCTGAGTTAATCCCAGAGGTAAAGGGAGGCTATTAATAGGATATTTAGTGAATAATCCTCTACTGTAGATAGAAGGTGTTATATACTAATAATTCTTTCCTTTTTAAGAAGGTAGTAAATAGTTCTAAGTTAATATATAAATAAAAGGATAGGCAGATAGATTAAAAGTAAAGTTAAGTATTAAGAAGCCTTAAGAAATAGCCTATACTTTTATATCTAAGGTATCTACCTATCTATAATAAGTTATAGATTGAGAAGCTAAATATTAAGAAGCTTTAAGTTAACTCTAAACTATAATTAATAATATAGGAACTAATATATTTACCGCTACTAGCTTATAGCTAAATAGAATATAATAGTCCTCTATCTACTGAGGGTCCTAAAGAGATATTCTGTAAGTATTAATTAGACTACTTAATTGCTACTCTCTCAATATAGACTACACCTTAGGATAGAGAGGTTCAGAAGGTATACTGAACCTTATAAGCCTATAGGAGGGTGAGCAGAAGATCTTATATATTATAAGAAGCACTTAATATAGTAATAGACTGTTGTGAGGATACTGTTTATTATACTAGCTATAATCTTTTTTACTGGCTGCTTAACTTAAGGCTCTAGAGTTATTAGGAGATCGCTTTTAACTTTATAGTAGAGAGGAGTAGTAAGATTAGATATTAAAGGTCTTAAAAGTAATTCTTAGCTTTTATCCTATAGATATACTGAATGCTAGGTAACTCTTAATAAGAAATAAGAAATATAAAGATAAAGCCTAAGATCTCTAGCCAGTTAAATAAAATTTAGGAGTATAATATTTAGGACTATCTTAATATATTGAAGGGGAATTAGCCAGTTATAGAAAGATAGAGAAGTCCTCTAGTAGGAATACACTCTAGTCCTATAGGCAGCTAATCTACTGACACTCCTCTCAACATTCAAGCTTATTAAGGATTGAATGTGTAAGAAGGCGCTAAGGATAGCGAGATAGATAATGAGAATATTAAAGCTCGGGAGCTTGAAGATAAAGATAAAGATAAAGATAACAATAACGATAATGATGACAGCTATAATAATTCTGGATATTACGATAACGATGCTAATAGGTATACAGCTGGAACTTATTAGGATCTGTTCTTAAATAAATCAGGGGCCTTAACTGCATTTGCATTTAATTAATTACTTAAACTCTTATTTTAACTGTATATTATACTTAGTACTGAAAGTCTTCTTAATAGACAATCAAGCTCTATACTGCTTATATATTTTAGCGGTATCTTTAGATTCTCTGTAAATTGCTAGAGATACTAACTTACCTAATAGTATTACTTAAAATTATTAGCAATAATTTATATATAGTATATATTATTCCTAGAGTAAGTATTACCTTTATATAGATATAGATTTATCAGTATTCTATAATAGCTAAAAGCTAGATATTTTAAGTATTTTAATAAAGTCTGAACTAAGTATATAGTTTTAAGCTTATAGTACCTATTAGCAGAGCTAATAAGCCTTTAAGGTTTTAGACGCAATATTATATATATTAAGCTACTATCTATACTTTTCTACTGGAGTAATAACAGTGAGATAGTGTCTTATGCTACACTTTAAGTAATAATAAATAATTTTTTACAAACTCCTAGACTATTTTATTATACAGGCAGAAGTATTATATAATAGACTGATATTTAATATATAGCTAAATGTCAATTTAATAAAGGTTAAGGATAATATCGCTAGTTTAAAAAGTAGTTATAGCTTTATTAAATTAATAGAAAATAGCCTTAAGTCAGTATACTTAGAATTATTAGTTTATACCTATACTGTAGGTAGAAACAGACTAGATAGAGATAGAATATAGAGATAGTATATTATAATAGTATATTTAAAATAAGTTAATAAGCTAGAGGAGCAGCTCGCTGGTGCTCTTTATATTGTAAATAGCTAATATTACGACCTAACAGATAGCTTAGTCACCCTGCATATGTCCCTACATTTTTCACCAATTACATACCACAACCTATTAATACAATCAGCCCAATCAATATTAAGACTCTATAATTAGTAATTAATCGTATTAATTTTATAATACCCTTACTGATTACCTAGAGATATCTAAGTATATATATATATTTATTTAGCACTAAATAGAATTTACCTTAATAGCTATTAATAAAGTATCTTTACCTAAATATACCTAACCCACTCTATTTACTATTAAGAGATATAATACTTTACCCTATTTAATACTATACCCTATAGCTCTATTAATATAAATTTAGAATAGATTAGTTTATCTCTTAGAAAAACCTAACTGTTATATATTAATAGCTCTTATTTAGACTATATTATATAAATGCTAAGTAATATTAATATACTATTAAGATATCTAATAACGCTAATAATAATAGACCTATACCTCCTTATATTAAAGTACTATCCAGTAATATAGAGGTAGCAGCTAAGATTTAATAGCTTTATAACCTAATTTATACCCTTTAGGGAAGGATTAATAAATAAACTTCTATATTACTACCTATAAATCCTATAGATAACTGATATAACCTTAGAGAAGCTATTAAACCGCTAAAGCTAGAGCCCATTAGAGGATAGGCTATAGATATAATACTATTCCTTACCTAAATAAAAGGATATTTCTATTTATTCCTAAATAAACTGGATATTACTAAAAAGAAACTTCTATTTACTATCCTACTAATTTAAAGAAATATAAAAGACTAATTTAAACCTATTTAAAAGGACTATTTAGAAAATAATAAAAACCTCTAAAATTAGAAAACTTAAAATATATTCTCTAATTAGATAAACTTTAAGGCACTCTTATAAGATAACTTTAGAGTTATTAATAAAGAATAATAAGCAATAGTAGATATCTTAACACTTAAATAGTATAAGTCTTATATAGAATACTTAATTAAGTTTTAATAACTAGCAGCTAAGACCGGTTAGAATAATAAAGTACTTATATAAGTATATTACTAAAGTCTAAAGGAAGAAATTAAAGATAAACTCTATAAGGCAGATTAACTAGAAGACTTAATAGAGTATATTACTATAGCAGTTAAAATCAATTAAAGATAGTATAAATATAGATAAGAGAGAGCTAATGCTATTAGGAAGGGAAATAACTTTAACCCCTATTACCTAAATTAATAATATAATAACTATAACTATAGTAATAACTGAAATAACTCTTAAAATTAAGGATAACTATAAGGTAACCAGTAAAATAATACCTCTTATAGAATAGCACTAAGACCTATAATAATTAGAGTAACTTAATTAATAAGAAAATAATAATAAGATATATCTAAATATAAATACTATAACTGTAATAAATTTAGATATATAGCTTAAGTATACCTTAAATCTAGATAATTAAGAGACCTAAATTAAGGTAGGCAGACCCTAGGTATAATTAATAAATAGGAACCTTAAATGGCCCTATAAATATAGACACTTAGAATATATTAATTAAGATATAACCTACCTAATTAGGAAGCTAGGCTAGCAGGAGCCCTAACCTAGTAAGTATATCTAAATAGCTTAATTAAATAACTGTAGGATAAGTTCTTAATAAAGGAAGAGGTACTTATAGAAAAGGAAGTATAAATAATACTTAAAGAGTAATAGGAAAGGAAAAGATAATACCAAAAGGAATATAGAGATAACCCTATTAACTAAAAAAAGGCTAGAATGCAGAATTAATAATAAAGAAAGGAAGTAAAGAAAGCTAAATATAGGAAAACCTAGATATTAGGAATAATATATACTCTTAAGAAAGCTAAATTAATACTTACATAAGCACTATAACTGCTACTATATAGTATAAATATAGCAGCAAATTAAGACTAATTACAGAAGATAGTTAATAAATAACTAAATAATATACTAATTAAAATAATAATCTAAAAAAAGGAAAAATTTGTCACGGTCAGAGTTCAGTATATAGGTAGACAGGGAACGCTTCAGGCGGAATCGGGTCTATTAGCTACGGATAGGCACTGC